>VZTO01025928.1:0-26149 GCA_013400615.1 Syrrhaptes paradoxus
GCCAGGGCAAGGCGCCCGCCTGGGCTTCACCGGGCGGCTCCGTGGCATCGCCCGGCCCCGCCGCCCCCGCCGCCTCCTTCTTCATCGCCACGGAGGAGCACGCGGGCAGCAACGGGCCCGGCTCCTTCCCCGGCGCACTGCCCGAGTCCCCCCCCAGCTCCGGGGGCGGCCAGAGGTGCGAGGACCGAGACGCTGGGGTGAGCTTCTTCCCGGGCAGCCCGGAGGAGGCGGAGGCGGCGGAGCCGGGGCGGCTGGCAGTGGAGCGTGCCGGGTGCCGGTTCCGCGAGCGGTCGCTGTCGGTGCCCACTGACTCGGGGTCCCTCTGCTCCGTGGACATCGCGTACGCCGAGACGCGGCGCGGCAGCGCCAACTACGCCCTGGGCTACCCCAGCGCCAGCTCCGAGGGCAGCACCAGCGCCGACAACATCTCCCTGGGGCTGGAGCCGGAGGGACAGCGGCGCCGGCGCTCCAAGAGCATCTCGCTGAAGAAAGCCAAGAAGAAGCCCTCGCCACCCATGCGCAGCGTCTCGCTCATCAAAGAGGGGCCGGACGCCACCGTCGCGGGGCTGGGCTCGGCGCTGCCCAAGGACCAGCGCCCCAAGAGCCTCTGCATCCCCCCAGAGCCCCAGGGACACCGGCTGGTGCACGCCGACCCCCGGGGCGGCACCGGGAGGGACCCCGACAGCGCGGCCGGCCCCCACCCGTGGCACCTCCCGGACTGGAAGGCGGGGGATCCCTACCAGTCCCTGTCCAGCTCCAGCACGGCCACGGGGACCACGGCCATCGAGTGTGCCAAGGTGCGGGGCAGCTCCGAGTCCCTGGCGTCCCCCTCCGTCTCCAGGGCCACCACCCCCTCCCAGCTCTCCGCCGAGGCCGACCCCAAGACCTCGTCCCCCGGCAGGCCCACGGGGCTGATGTCCCCCTCCAGCGGCTACTCCAGCCAGTCCGAGACCCCGACCCCCACGGTCCCCACCGCCGCCGTCCTGGGGCACTCCCCGCACCAGGTGCGCGTGAGGCCGCTGGTCCCCGAGAGGAAATCCTCGCTGCCCCCCGTGTCCCCCATGGAGCGGAGCCCCAAGTCCCGGCTGTCCTTCGACCTGCCGCTCACGCCGCCCGCCCACCTCGACCTCTCGGGGCTGAAGATCTCGCTGAAGGGCAAGACCAAGGTCAGCCGCCACCACTCCGACTCCACCTTCGGCACCAAGCTGGCCCAGAAGCCCGGCCCCATCGCGCCCATCATGCCCATGGTCACCCAGTCCGACCTGCGCTCCGTCCGCCTCCGCTCCGTCAGCCGCTCGGAGCCCGAGGACAACGCCGACGGCGCCGAGCACCCCGAGGAGCCGGCGCGCGCTCCCTGCCCGCCGCCGGAGAGGAAGGTGAAGCCGCCCGTGGCGGAGAAGCCGCCGCTGGCCAAGCGGCCCCCGAGCATCCTGCCCAAGCCCCCGCCGCTGCGGGAGGAGGGTCCCCTGTCCCCCACGTCCCCGCCGGGCACGGCCGCCAAGGACGCCGTGGTGGTGCTGCGGAGGGGGGACCTGAGGAGGGGTCCGGGGGAGCCCCCGCGGCGGCTGTCGCAGGGCAGCCTGGAGGACGAGCCGCGGCCGGAGCGGAGCGGGGCGGGCGAGGGGGAGCGGAGGAGGGCCAAGGTGCCGCCGCCGGTGCCCAAAAAGCCCAGCGTGCTCTACCTGCCGCTCGCCCCGGCCCCGGCGCAGCTGGGAGCCTGCGGGGGGGACCCGGCGCCCACCCCCAGCCCCATCATCACGCTGGACGCCGACCTCACCTGCTGCAGCTCCGACACCGAGGACCCGCCGTCCCCGGGGGCCCTGGGCACGGCACAAGGCGGAGACCCCCCCTCGGAACAAGGTGAGTGAGGATCTCCCCGCGCCTATGGTGGGTTTCACCCCAGGGGTGGGGGTCCCCCGGTCCCCCCAGGCGGTTCACAGCTGCCTTCTCTCCCCGTCCGCCCGCAGGCAGCTCGGCAGAGGCTGGCACAGAGGAGAAGAGCTTCGCCAGTGACAAGACGGCCGACTCCATCGCGGAGGAGGACGACGACGTGTTCGTGGCGTCCCGCACCACAGAGGATCTCTTCACTGTCATCCACAGGTAGGGCTGGGGGGTGGCCTGGGTGGGCGCAGCCCCCGCACCTCCGGCATCCCGCCACGGTCACGGCACCGGGTGCGGCGTGTTCCCCACACCTCACGTTTTCTGCACCGGGGCCGATGGCCGATGCTCACACCTGGGGACAGTCCGGCTGTGCCCCTCGCCGCAGGACCTCGCCCCGTCCCGTGCGGCGGCAGCTCCCACCCAGGGCTGCTCCCACCACGCGTCCCTTTGGTGCCCAGGTCGAAGCGGAAGGTCCTGGGGCGGAAAGAGCCCAGCGACGCCTTCAGCAGCCGGCCCAACTCCCACTCGCCCGTAAAGACGTCGGGCTCCCCGACCAGCGAGTCCCCGGCAGCGGCGGGCAGCAGCGGGAAATCCTCCAGCAGGAACGAAGACTTTAAAGCCCTGCTCCAGAAGAAAAGCAGCAAAACCAGCCCCGGTACCCGGCCGTCCGCCGCCGAACTGCTCAAGACCACAAACCCCCTGGCTCGGAGGGTCATCACGGAGTTTGCCCCCGAGTTAGACGGTGCCACCAGCCCCAGAAGCCAGCCCTGACCTGGCGTGGTCCCTTCTGCCCGGGGAGACGGCTGCGAAGGGCTGTCCTGGCTGCGTCCCGCCGGGGGCTTGCTTCTGCTTTTGTTTCTTCCTTGGAGAGCCGCCGGCCGAGAGGCAGCGTTTGGAGCCCAGGCCCCTGCGTCCCTGGCAGAGCTGGCCCCTCTCCCCGAGGGCACTGCGGCTGGGACCGTCCCCGGGGCTGGAGGCGGCCGCTCGGGCGGCGGAGCGGGACGGCAGCCCCCGGCGTCACCCGGCGCCCGCAGCCAAGCTAGCTTGAAACTGTGTGGTCACTTGGCATGTGGTACTTTAAACGGCTTTTCTAACGCACAGTGGTGATGATGTTTTGTTCTCTCCCGTTTGACGTTTGACGTTGTACCTTGAGAATCCCAGACAAAGATCCCGGGTTTGAGTCCGGCTGGATGCACGGAGATGGACTTTGGGGAGACGGAAGGGCGCCGGCTGGAGTTGAGATCGTTTGGAAGAGCCACAAGCGGTTGGTTCCCCCTCGTCGTCCCGAGCATCCTCCCCCCCGCGCGGGGAACAGGCACCCCAGCGTCCGCAGCCAGCGCCACAATCTCAAGCCAAGCCCCAGCCCCTCGAAAGCCCCCAAAATGCTGCATTTCGGAGCTCCTCAGCTCTCGGTCCAAAAACAAACCCCAGGGTCGTCTCTGCCGCCAGCCCCGGGGATCCTCGCACCCACACGGGGGTCTGCCAGCCCCCCAATCCCCCCCGCCCCAAGGGCTGCCGGCTCCGGGTGCCGTGGGGCGCGGGAAGGGCGGCTGCGGCAGAGCAGTGCTGCCGGGGGAAGCCCTTCCCCAGCTCTGCCTCTCGCATCCCCCCGGAGCGCCCGCGACAGCGTCTCCTGTGAACGTCTGCTGCTGGAGGTCCGAGGTCGCTGCCGAGCTGTTGGCCAAACCCAGCCAGGTGTCACCTCACCCACCTCCAAGGTGACTCCTGGGGTCCCTCCAGGTCCCCCCCTGCCCCCAGCTGCTTCTTCCGGGCTTGGCTGCGGCGTGGGAGCCCCGGCTGGCGGTGACCGAGGCCACGGTGAGGGGCAGCGGGGCAGGGACAGCCGCCGGGGACGGGGCAGAGCCCAGGAGGAGGGCAGGACTGAGGAAATGCCAGCCCCAGCGTGCCCATCGCCGGAAAAAAAAAGCCAGGCTGCGGCTGACGAAGACACAAGGTGTTCAGGAAACTTTTGCTTTATTTCTCGGTGTTTCCGCAAGCTCCAGCACTCCCCAGCCCTCCTGCGCGGCTGGGTCTGGGCAGCGGTGGGGGAAGGACGGCACCACGGCAGCACCACCGCTGCCCCTCCGAGGGGCCGGGGCTGCTCTGGGGGGGTCTCTGCTCACCCCAGGGGCTCTGCTACCCCCCAGGGAGCCCATCCCCGCACCCGTGCTGGATTTGACCCTAAAAGAGGCTCCATTGTCCCTGCTGTTGGTTCCCCCTCCCTCCCCTCTCCTGGGGTTGCAGATTTAAGCCTGTAATTAAGATCCAGGCTGAGAAACTCAGGAAAAAAAAAAAAAAAGCTCTAAGAAATGTCCATGCTTCATCTCCACCCCCCGGCACCAGCCCCGCGCTGCTCCCGGGCCCGGTGGCAGGGATGGGCGCTGGGTCGGACGGGGAGCGCTGGGGACGGGCACGTTTTGCACATGACGGCTCAGGAAAGCGGCGGTGGAGGAGGCAGGGGGACGGCAGCCGGCACAGCGGGCTGGGGACAGGCACGGGGGGGTGGGGGACACCCCTGAAAACCCGGCACCCCTGCAAAACCCCCGGTCATCCGCTGGGGATAGGAACTGTCCGGGAGGCCCGGGGCGAATCCCAGCTGCCGGGCCGTGGGACGGAGACCCTCGCTTCTGTGGGTGCTCCAAGCGGAGCGGCCGGCTCCGGGACGAGGGCTCACCCCTGGCCGCTCGCTCCGGCTGCGGGTGCAGAGCCGACTCGGTGGGGAAGCAGCTCGGGGGCCTGGGGACAGCCCGGCCGGGTGACCCCGCGGGTGTGCACACTCCTGGATGTTGTACCTCTCAGTCTCGCCAGCTTGGTAAATGCTCCCTGCTGACTGCGGCCTCTGCGTGCTGGTTCCTGCGGCTGCCGGGGGGGCTGGAGCCCTGCGGGAGGGTGCTGGGGGACAACGGGGGGAACAGTCACCCCAGCGCCCTGGGGGCGGCTCGAGGGGACACCGGGGCCGCTCAGTGCCTGTCACACACTCGTGTGTCCCCAACGGCTCTGGGTGAGCGCAGGGACCCCGCAGGGTGCCGGGGACAGCCCAGGGGGGGTGCTGGGGATGAGGAGGGGGGCTGGGGACAGGCCTGGGTGTTGGGGACAGACCGGGCCGCCGGGTGGGCGCTGGGGACAGTCCTGGGTGGGTGCTGGGAATGAGGAGGGGGCTGGGGACAGGCGGGATGGGGGCAGGGACAGGCCTGGGTGTTGGGGACAGACCGGGCCGCCGGGTGGGCGCTGGGGACAGTCCTGGGGGGGTGCCGGGGACAGCCCGCGGGGCCGGGCGGGCGCAGGGCGCGGCCGGGGCCGGTTCCCGGGGCCGGTTCCCGGGCAGAGGCCGCAGCACTCCCCGGCCACAGCCGCTTCCGGGTCCTGCGTGGGGTCCTGAAGCCGGGGGCGCGTCTGGGGCGGCGGCGCGGGCGCCAGTGGAAGGGCGGGGCAGAGATAGGGGCAGCCCCAGCCCGGCAAGCCGCGGACAGCCCGGGGGCCTGGCCGGGCCCTGACGGCGGCAAGATGGCGCCCAAAGGGAAGGGAGGCGGCAAGGCGGGGAAGGGTGAGCGGGGCCGGGGGCTGGGGCGGCCCGGCCGGGCCCGGGGAGGGGGGCCTGGGGGCGGTGAGGGCCGGGCCGGTCTCAGGGCGCTGTGTTCACAGGCGGTGACAGCGGCAGCAGTGAAGGCAAAGCGCAGGGCCCGAAGGGAGGCGGCAATGCTGTGAAGGTGAGACCGGGGGGCGGCGGGGCCCGGGCAGGGTCCGGTGGGGGCCGGGCAGGTCCCTCGGGGGCGGCGGGAGCTGGGCAGGGTCCCTCGGGGCCCGGGCAGGTCCCTCAGGGCGGTGGGGGGGGGTCTCCCCGGTCCTCCCCCGGCACACGGGAAGCCAGGGGCCGGTCCCCCCGCCACGGCCCCGTTTCGCTGCCCCTCTCCCAGGTTCGGCACATCCTGTGCGAGAAGCACGGCAGAGCCATGGAGGCCATGGAGAAGCTCAAGTCCGGGCTGAGGTTCAGCGAAGTGGCGTCACAGTACAGCGAGGACAAGGCCAGGCAAGGGGTGTGTGCACCGGGGCTCGGGGAGCGGCCTGGGGACAGCGGGGACGGCGTCGCAGGGGCCTGGGGACAGCAGGGACGGCGTCGCGGGGGCCTGGGGACAGCAGGGACAGTGTCACGGGGGCCTGGGGACAGCGGGGACGGCGTCGCAGGGGCCTGGGGACAGGACAGTTGGGGGCCTGTTCTCCTGCGGGCCATCGCTGCTGTCAGCGCTGCACACCTGAAGGAGCCCGCTCTTGGGAAGCTCTTGGCAGGTGCCCCCAAAAGCTCGTTTCGGGAGCTTTGAGCACCCCCAGCATTCCCCGCGGGATGGGGAAGGGCACACGCAGGTGCTGGTCGCTCAGCCAGAATCCTGGTCTGCAGCAGAGCTGAGGCGCATGAGCCCCCCACAGCAGCAGGGCAGAGCCCGAGCTGCCACGGCGTCAGCCGGCCGGTGCTGGCGGAGAGGCAGCCGCGTGCGAGGATCAATTCCTCTGCCTGCTGTCCTCCCTCGCAGCAGTGTGACAGACACCGTCAGGACAGGTTTTTCCTCTCCTGCAGCCACATCACCCACCCTCTCTGCTGATGCGGCCGCTGCTGCAGTGAGGTTCCCAGAGGTTAACCCCGATGGTTCCTTTTTCCAGGGAGACTTGGGCTGGATGACCAGAGGCTCCATGGTGGGACCTTTCCAGGAGGCAGCGTTCTCACTGCCCGTCAGCAGCATGGACAAGCCGGTGTATACGGACCCTCCGGTCAAAACAAAGTTCGGGTACCACATTATCATGGTGGAAGGCAGAAAATAAAATACGAATGACCATTGCCTTGTTGGGTGCTTGAATCCCGGGAGCTTCCTCAGCACCTTGACCTTGGAGCGAGTCGGTGATACCCAGCAGCATGCCTGGAGGCAGCCGCCGGCCCTGCTGCCACGGCAGGATGCTGAGATTACAGCTGGCAGGGAACAGGGCTCTGCCCAGAGAGGTAAAGCGTTCCCTGGAAAGGGTGAAATCAGAGCTTTTCACAGTTGTTGAAATCTGCTTTGTCTGGCTTCTCGCTTTTCCTGTTGCAGAGATAGTGACCTGTCCACCTGAATGAGGTGCTCGGGCTTTTATCTGCAAATTTAAATGAGCCAGAAAGGGAAAGAGGGGTTCCCTCGGGCCGTCATCTTTCTCCCCGTCCCTGCCAGGGAGGATGCAGACGGCTCCCGTGCTGCAGGTCCTGCTCCAGAGCTCAGACGTGGCCTGGGAGGACAGTCCCTTCGGCAGGGGGTGGGTGACACTGCAGCTGGTGTCCGTGGGGGCTCTGACAGTTCCCCAGGAGAGGTGGGGGTCAGGCGGGGCTGGG
Organism: Syrrhaptes paradoxus; assembly: GCA_013400615.1. NCBI lineage: Eukaryota > Metazoa > Chordata > Aves > Pterocliformes > Pteroclidae > Syrrhaptes > Syrrhaptes paradoxus. The sequence goes on from VZTO01025928.1 coordinate 7,232, forward strand.
GGCACCCGGGCCGAGCAGCGGTGGGGATGGGGAGTCCTGAACGCAGTGACCCGAACCTAAAGCTGCCCCTGACCCGGGTGAAGCTGGGGGGAGGAACTCTGTAACTTGGGCTGGAGTGAGAGAAAAGCCGCTGGCGGCTTCCTGCGTTCCCCCGCGGCTGGCTGTGCGGTCCAGGGCTCAAGCACAGCAAGCTGCGCCTCGTCCTGCTGAAACCACCCCGAGGACAGCGTGATGGACGCGGATGGGGGCAGCGCCTTGCATGTCACCCCCTGGGTCTCGGCAATAAACACCCCAGCCCGGTGATCCCCTTCCCGCTGAAAGGCAGCGCTCCAAGGGACACGTTCTGCCGCCCGACACCGGCTCTGGCTGCAGGCGACGATCTGCAGTTTTTGGGAGAGAGAACAGAAGGCCTCTCCCAAGCGCATGTACAGAGGTGAGACCCGACCCAGGGCAGGTTTTTCTCCTCCCTCCCTTTTTGGGGTGTTTGTTTTGTGCGGAAAGCACAGAGGAATGATTGCAAAGCTCTAGCTGGTTAATATTTTGTTAGGAAGGCAGGCAGACCTTTCTGCAGGCTGGGAGCAATGTGGCCTCGGTTAAGGGATGCTCTATTAATAATCTGCGTGTTTCCAGGCTGCCAGAGCTTTGTTCTAGCCCTTAGCAGAAGCACATTGGCCCGTCTCCTGTACCACCAGGATGGCTGTTTGTTTGTCACGTCTCCTAGCACACAGGGTTCAGACTCAGCAGCTCATTTTCCTCTCCAAAAACTGCAGAAAGTGTCCTTCCTTTGCTGTCATGCTGGAATACAGGAGGCAAAGGTGCCGGGCACTGAACACGCACGGGGCCTCAGGAAGCACCAGAACTTGCTCCCACCCTGTCCCCAGGAAGGGAACGTGCAGGTGGGCAGCGGTGAGGGGACCCAGGCCCAGTTCCTGGCAGTGGTGGGGGGGGGTGAGCGCTGCTGAAAGCCTCAACAGGGTCCTGCTGGGCTTCAGCTTGCCTGGTTCTGACCATGAACCCAGGTCCTCGTGCCTCCAGCACCCCAGAGCAATATTTAATCTTCCACAGCTCAGCTGAACGTGGGAAGAGGGCGAGAGGGACGGGAGCAGGGGTTCAGTGTTAGACCCAGCACCACGCTGAGGCTGGGGAGGAGTTACAGTAGCAACCAACCAACTGGTTTTTGGGGTTTATTTTGGTTTGTGGTTGTTTGTTTGTTTGTTTGTTTTGGTTTTTTTGGGGGGGTGTTTGTTTTTTGTTTTTTTTTTTTTTCCCCCACAGCAAATACATTCTCAGACCAACTTCAACCAGGGCTGCAGTAGTTCTGCTCTCTCCTTTGCAGCAGCATCCAGCTGTTCGAGCGCAGGAGGGAGGAACGACAGCAGCTGCCCTGGACACACAGCCTTGGCCTCCTCCCAGGAGAGGGGCAGGGACAGGCTCTGAAGGCAGAACCATCCAGGGCTGCAACCTTGGAGAGGGGTTCAGACAAAGCAGAATTCCTTATTCAATAATGAGACAGGAGCATGAACTGCTTTAATCTTTGTGAACCGAGTCCCCAGTGGAGTCCCTTCCCCAGCACCCAACACCGCGGTTCCCTGGCTGCCTCCTCCCGCAGGAGATGCTGAACTCCTTCGGTCACCGTGAAAGAAGTGCCTGTTGCCGCCATCGGCCTTAAGCTAGTTCAGAAATCAGTGGTGCAGGGCAGACAAACATTGAATGAAAAGGTAAGACTGTACCTACTGAAGGCTTCCGCATGTCACTTCTGGGCTAGCTGTCTGTACAAGTTTAAAGTCATGAGCATAACTTCAGGATCCCCACTTTTAACGTCAAGAGCTTGCAGGAAACAGTTCAACGCCTCCTGTAGTTTGCCAGCATCCTGAAGTTTCTTCCCGCTGTCTACCAGGGCATCGTAATCGTCTGCGGCAGGTGAGGAGCTCTGACCAGACTCCCTTTCGGAGACGCTTTCCTGGGTGAAGCAGTCTATCTGCTCACCCGACTGAAGCTCGGCATCGCTGGTGGATCCCTCCTGAGACGACTCTGTCTCCTCTGCCTCGGACGGCTCGGAGAGCACGCTGTCCAGCTGGGAGGATTCCTCGGCTGTATCGAGAGTTTCTCCAGCAGGTTCTTCTTCAGGCTCGGCAGATTCCCCGCTGCACTCTTCAGCTTCTTCTTCCACAAGGTCGTCTTGCTCCTCATCGCTGTCGTCGTCATCATCTTCTTCTTCACCAGTGGTGCCCATGATTTCTGCAATGTCCTCAACCTCGTCTACCACCTGGTTGATCAGGGATCGCCTGGAAGCCGTGGACCTGTTACCGCTGCTAGTTAGTCGGGGAGAAAAGACGGCTTTTGCTGCGCTTCTGTCACCTTTAGGAGTGGAGGCACTAATTCCTTCCAGGAACTGGTGCAGCGGGCTGTTCAGGGGAGAGGACCTTTTTTCCGGCTGGTTTTCCTCCATGACCATAACAGAACAGTCTTCATCCTCACTGTCTGAAACAATTCTTCTCAAGGATTTCTTTCTACCAAAAGCAAAGGAACCGTTGCTTTCCTCTGAGGCTTCGCTCCCTTGCGGGGAGCTATTTGGCCCTCCTGCAGCCGCGTGACAGGGTTTTCCAGTGTCTCCATCCTCACTTAGCCACGTTTTTGTTGGAGATCTATAAAAACTTTCTGCTTTCAGTTGGAAGCCCTCCTTTCCTGGGTGCTCCCGTGATCTGTCCCCATTCGAGGCATCTTGCTGTTCATCATCAGACTCCTCCAAGACCAGGTTGAAGTTAACTTGATCCTGGAGAGAAGGCACAGACATCTCCTCCAAGCTGTTTTCCAGCACATGAGACTTCTGGAGCCCAGCATGAGTTTCTGGCGTAACATTGGATAAACTCGTCACCGCGGCAGACAGAGCTAGCTCAGGAACGTCTTCCATACCTGTCCCCGAGGCAGGATGCGGGTCAGGTGCCTGATCTGACATTTCGGCATCTCGGAACCTTTTGGTCTCCTCAGCCGTACCAGACTCGTTAGAGGAACGCTGACGACGCCCAGACAGGCTGGTCCCTGCCTCAGTCAAGCTCTCCGAGTTAACCGGGGAACGCCGCTTCTGCTCCAGACTCTGCCTCTCTGTATCAAGTGGCTGAAGTCCAGGTGATGATGGGATAATGCTGGAGTCAAGGTTTTGCTCAGAGTCTCGCACGTTGGATTGTTTCACTGTCTTGCTGGTGTTAAGCAGTTCTGTATCCGTACCGGACACGTCTTGTGCCTGTTTCTCTTCATCCAAGTCGTCAATAGTCAGACTTGTCATTCTGGAGCTGACATGAAGAACCTGGACGTCCTGGTCCTCAGTAAGATCGATAACTTTGTCGTTTTCATGTTTATCAGCTGCTGGTGGTGAAACAAAGTGATTTATGTTGTTCAACCCTGGAGACAACTTCTTTGGCTCAGAAATCAGTTCTGGTGGCCGTTGCCGCCTCTCTTCACAGGAATTTCTGATCCCCTCCATCCTCTGGTCTCTGAGCTGGGACTCTAACTGCACCAGCTCGTGGGCTTTCTGTACCCTCCGCTGGATGTACTGATGGGCTTCTTCACTCTCCACCTGCTCCTCGTGCGCTACTTCCCTCGTGTACATCAGGTCGTGATCAGAAATGCCGAACATTTCCAGGGAGTGCAGGTAAGCAATGTGTTCGTCCAGCTGCACGTCGGTCTTTCTTTGGGTGGCGTGCAAAGACTGCAGCTGGATCTGAGTCGCAGATGTGCGAGTATCTTCTAACGTGAAAAGCTCCCGTAGTTCCTGTTTGGAGAAATACCTAAACGGGTTCTTTTTGTCACCGGTAGTCTGTCTTATTAATGAGTCCTTAAATACTTGCCGCCTGTATATCTTCTCTTCCACCGAGCCGCAGGTAATCAGTCTGTAGATGACTACGTTCTCTTTCTGCCCGATCCTATAGGCTCTGTCTACAGCCTGAGCGTCTGTAGCTGGATTCCAGCTGGGATCAAAGATCACCACTCGGCTGGCTGCCGTTAAGGTGATACCAACACCACCAACCTGCGTGGTGAGCAGGAAGACCGAGTAGTCCGCGTTGCTCTGAAAGGCGTTAATGCGCTTCTCCCGCTCTGTTAGGTGTGTTACCGTGCCGTCAATGCGCATGATCTTGAATCGTCTGCGGGACAAGACGTGCTCTATGATATCCAGCATCTTCCTCGACTGCGAGAACACCAGGGTTCGGTGTCCCTCTTCTCGCAGCCTTTCCAGAAGTCCTACCAGGAACAGCATTTTCCCGGACTCCTGAATCAGGGTCTCATCAGGGAGATGATCTATTTTATTAGCATCTGAAAGCGCTTCATCGCCCCTGTGGTGCTGCTCAGGGTGCTCCTGCTCTTCCAAACCCAGCTGGATGCATGCTCTTGCCGACAGAAGCCTGGGGTGGTCACAAAGCTTCTTCAGGACAGTCAGCTCAGCCAGAGGCGATCGGGTCGTCATCAGCACTTCTTTCACGTGATCCAGAGAGAGAAAGTTCCTGTAGATTTCCTCCTGCACTGGTGACAGGTACACCCACACAACAAAGTCGTTTTTCCTGGTGAGGGATGGCATGATGGGAGCGCTGTTGTCACTCGGATCCTCAGGGAGAGGAGCGTTTGGTGTGCCAGGATGGTTGGTTTTGATATCTTCTTTGGTTCTTCTGAGGAAATACGGCTTTATAATTGTCATTAGATTCTCAGATATCTTTAGCCCCAGCGCTTTCTCACCTAGAGTTGCGTCCTTCTCCCTTGCCCTGGTAATGGGGTTCTCATATTCCATTTTAAACGTTTTGGCTGTCCCCAGGAGAGAGCCTTGGCACGCAAAGTCAAACAAGGACCACATTTCCCGCAGGTTGTTCTGCACGGGGGTGCCCGTCAGGAGGAGACGGTGCTTCGCAGGAATCGCATACACGCACTTGGTCGTTTTGTTAGACGGGCACTTGATTTTATGTGCTTCGTCAAGAATGACGTAGTCCCAGACAAACTCCTGCTCGTAGCTGCTGGCGAGCTGCTTCCAGTTGTTGATGAGCATCTGGTAGCTCGTGACGATGATGCCGTTCTTCCTCTGGACCCTCTCCAGGTTCCTGGTCCGCTCCGCCTTGCTGGTGCCGTGGAACTCCTTGACGCGCAGGCCGGGGGTCCAGCGGGCGAACTCGGCCAGCCAGCTGCTGACCAGGGTGGTGGGCATGATGAGCAGGACGTGCCGGATGAGCTCGGCGTCGAACATTCCCGAGAGGAAGGCGATGATCTGGATGGTCTTACCCAGCCCCATGTCGTCCGCCAGGATGCCGCCGGGCCGGCCCTCCCGGTGCAGCCGGTACAGGAACGCGACGCCTTCCCGCTGGTGCTGGAACAGCTTCCCGTGCATCTCCCCGTAGAGCAGCAGGCCGCTGCCGCACACATCCACGAAGCCTTCCTCCTCCTCCTCCTCCTCCTCCTGCGCTCCCGCCAGCGCCTCCTCCACCCGCCGCATGCGGCCCTGCAGCTTCTCGCTGGGGCGGATGGCGGCCGCCAACCGGAACAGCCGCAGCGCCTCCTCCAGCTCCCCGCAGCCCGCCGCCGTCTTCGCGCCGCTCACCAGCCTGCAAGAGCCGCCGCGGGCAGCGATCGTGGGCACCGGCCGCACCGGGACCCCCCGCGCAGGCCCGGCCCGGCCCGCACCGCCACCCCCGGCCCNGGCCCCCCGCAGCGCTTACCGCCGGTACCGCTCCTCCTCCTCCTCGCCGCCCGGGGCCGCCATCGCTCCCGCCGCCGCGCTTCAAACGCCGGCACTTCCCGTCCTGCCCCGCGCTGCCTCACGGGACATGCAAATGAACAGCACTCGCAGCCAATCAGCAGCGGGGGGCGGAGACACGCTGCCGCTGGTGGCCGCCCCGCGCTGCCTGTGCCACTTCCCGGGAGCTGGTGGGGGGGGACGCGGGACAAAAAGCACCAAAATCGGGCCCTCCCCCGGGCAGGAGAGGAGATGCGGGGCACCCCGGGAGCGCTGCACCCCGTGGAGAGCCTGTTCGAGGCCTGGTGGGCCCAAAGCCAAGTTCGCAGCCCCCACGTCCTCAGCCGCCCCCCCCCGGCGCACCCCCCATTCCCCAGTGTGGCCCCGCCCAGGACCCGCCTCCTCCAGCATAGCGCGCGTGTGGGTGCGGTCCTCCTGCCGGCAGGGGGCAGTGCGGCGGGGGGCGGGCGCCTCTCTGCGCCGTGCCGGTGATCAGCGCGAAGTCGCCGGGAGACCGAGGCGCCGCCATGGAGCCGCCCGCCGCGGCCTGCGGCGTCCCCGTATCCGCCGGGAGCCGCCCGGGGCCGGGGAGGGGCAGGAGGGGCCGGCCGGGCGGGCGGGGAGGCGGAGGGCAGGGGGCGGCGGTTTCCTTAGCTGCGGCGCAGAGCGTGGCCGGTGCGGAGGTGCGGGNCCCCTGTCCCGGTAGCGGGAGGCGAGGGCCCAGCCCGGTGCCCGTTGCCCGCCCGCCTCCCGGGCCGGTCTGGGCCGTTGGGGGGGGTCAGGCTGGTGGGAGCGCGGGGGGCGCGGGCGCCTTGTCCGGGAGCGGCTCGTTCCTCTTCCTCCGCTGCTGAGCACCCCGGCCGCCGGGCCCGCCCCGAGCTCGGGGAGCGGGGAGGCTGCGGGGCTGGAGCGGCGCCGGGAGGCTGAGCGGGCTCCGGCCGCCCCGGTGCCCTCCCTCCTGCCGACACGGAGGTGAGGGGTCCCCGTCCCGCCGGGCAGCCCCGTTCCACCCCCGGGTTCCCCCGGGGAGCCGCAGCCTCAGCCCCCCGCGCTGCACCCGCCCCGGAGCCGGAGGTTGGACGGTTCTTGTTGCCCCACCGCAGGCTCCCGGGTTTGCTCCCACCCGCGGTGGCTCTGGGCGGTTTTTCCCTTTCTCCCATCCCAGCTGATAGACATCAGACATCGCCTTCCTCTATAAATGCGGCTCTCGTGACTATATAAATGTTTGTGCGCGAGGAGGGAGTTGTTCCTGGGGTTTTTACAAGCCTCTTTTTCTGTCTCCAGGATATTTATCCAATCGCAAGAGAAAGCAAACTCTGATGTGAGTTTTATTCCCATCAACAGCCGCTTCAAATGCGTACAAGGTACTGACTCCTGGGGCCGGCTGTCTGGTGGGGGGGACAGGGATCCACGGCTGTTCATTGGCACAACCCATATTTGTGGCGTTTCTGGAGCACCCCTAGAGACTGACTGCTTCCCCGTGAAACTAAAACTCGCAGTTTATGGAATCCTGCTTCTTCCCCATCCGAGCAGGAAGTCTTTCCATGCCAGTAGGCAGTTGTGAGAAACCAGGCTGGTTCAGAGGGGCAGTGGGCTCGGCGTCACCCAGAGCGCTTGTCTGCAAGGCCTGGTGTCTGTCTGTCTATCTTCTCCATAATGGCAGGAGTTGGGAGCTTTAGTCTGATTTCTGCATGTTTAGATCAAAATTTCTGCAAGGTCTGACAACCTGTCAGGTCTGAACAGCCACCCGTGGAACGGGAAAGAGCTTTAGGTCTTGTCTTGGAAGAACTGAAAGAGCAGAGTGTGTCGCTGGGACAAATCCCTGTTCAGGAATAAAAGCCCCTTTTCCTGCATTGTGCCCCTCGGAGCAGTTCGGTGTGGTTCTGCCCCTCGTTTTGCTGTGTCGAGAAGCTCGGAGGTTCATTGCCAGGTTGATCTTTCCCCAAGGAGCCACACAGATGTGGAGCAAACCACCCAGCTGTGCGAGAGCTCTGGGTGTCGGGCGTCTCCCCTGTTTCGCTCTGGGGAACGGCTGTCCGGGTATCGCCATCCTTTCTGCTGCAGGCAGCATTAATAGCGCAGATGTAAATTAAAGTTGTTTGTTCCCTCGTCAGGACTCCTTTGTGCTCCTAACAGGCAGCAGGTTTTTTTGAGTACTCGATTACTGCAGCATTCAGTGTGAACTCTTTTTCTCTTTTCCAGAGGCAGAAGAAACTCTGCTGATCGATATAGCTGCCAACAGTAAGTTTTGCAACGGCAATCGTGTGGCTAAAGCCCCTTTCAGGACGCAGGCTGCCTGCTGGGCACTGAGGCGTGCAGGTTTTACCTGCCGCTTCGTAACCCTCCTCCAGGCTTTGTGTTTGTCTTTTGATCAAACAGAGATTGTGTTTCCTGTTGTCTGGCTCTTCTACGCAGGCAGTTGCCATGACAGACACGGTCTTAAATGCCCAGGTTGCAGCATTGGTCAAACTTCAGCTTAAATCTTTTCTCAAGGCCCTGCCTTGTGCTCTGACCCCTTCTCACCTCCCTTCCTTTGAGCTGTACTTGAGCCGAGGTTGCCGTCCGCCCTTCTCAGTGTGGACAGTGCTCTGCCTGGTCACCAGTACCGGTTATCCTTTCAAGAAATTTCTCTCGCTGCTTTTAGAGCTCTTCTCTGTGAGATCGCAGTAGGGAGAAGTATTCCTACAACCAGGAAATCGTGGCTGGTGTTACCCCACGGGAGGTGGCAGGGGGATCTCCGAGGCACAGGGAAACTGGCTTCGGTGCAGATTTCCATCCAAAATGATAGCTGGCAGTTGGCTTTCATGGATGAGCTCAGGGGATAGCCAGAAAGCCTGGTTGCTCTCAGGGCATTGTATCTGTGAACCAGCCTTGACTGACTCTCTGAGTCTCTGTTTGTGCCTGAAGCAGGCTGTAAGGTCCGGATACAAGGGGACGAGACGGCGGAGCGGCTCTTTGAGATCCCTGATGAGGAGCGCTGTTTGGGGTTCCTTTCAGAAGTGCAGAGCATGCAGGAAGGTAAGCAGAGCTATGGTTGTTTGTGAAACCCTCTCACCTTCAGCAGTTTCTGACAGTGCTGATTTTTTTTTTTCTTTTCCCAGCCCACCTGAAAGCATCTCTTGCTGAGCCTAAGGACTCGGCCAGCTGGCATCAGGTGGAGAAGAGCCTCTCAGGTCTGTCGCAGGCCTCTTCTTCGGGTACTTGAACCGTCACTTTTCTGTGCTCCGTGGTCTGTACAGCAGTGGGGCACTCGGGCAGGGAGCGGGGACCCTGCACTCAGCAGTCTGGCTTCAGCCCCATTTCCCCCCCCTCACATCACCCTGCACAAAATGAAACCTCTGGGTCCTTGGATTCTGTTGCCCTGGACCATTTGTCCCTTCTGGAGTGCTGTCCTCTGCCTGCTGCCCTGGTTTGGCTGCGTTACGCTCCCCCTGCCTTGGCTTGTGCTCAGTCTCCCTTCTTCTCATTCCCGGGGTCATCAGAGCTGCTGTGTTGCTATTATCGTTTGCTTCTTCACTTTCTGTGGAGTTGTATTCTTTCCTTCTCGATCTGAGCAGTTCTAAATTGTTCCTCAGGGCATTGTGCTTGGTTCTTTTTTTTGTTATAGCATCTTTGGGGATTGAGGATGACTTCAACGCTCTAAGCCTGGAAGACAGAAGAACCAGCCAAAACCACCAAACGGGATCTCGCCGGGAGCCCCCACCTGTGCCTCAGAACAAGCAGTACGTGACGCGGTGAATCTCTTCCCTTTTTTCCTTCTCTTCCTAGACAGCAGAATCAGTTTTAATTCTGCTCTCGCTTCCTTCCTAGATTTCACCGAGAGAGAGAAGGTACCTCAAGAGACCAGCCAAAAATGACCAACACTATGTGCAGAATGTTTGTGCCCGGCGCCCAGTCGAACGAGAGAGAAAGCCTCATCAAACACGTGCTTGCCAAGAGAGAGAAGGCGTACGTCAACCTGCACAACTTCAGGTGAGAGCGGGGACCGCGGGACAGCACAGACACAGCTCCAACCCTCCTGGGAGCTCAGACCTCGCCCAGGTTTGAACCCTGACAGCTGCGGATGTGTGGCCAGACGAGGATCGGGCAGACCGAAAGGCAATAAATGCCTGTGGTGCAGCTTCTCCTTTTGCCTCTTTTCCCCTCTGTGTGTCGGATCTCTTGACCCTTGAGTAAGACTGAAGCAGTTGGGCAGAAAGAGCACCAAGGCAGCTGTCGCACCACGCACCTTAGTGTTGCCCCACACGGCGTGATGTTAAAAGAGCCGGATGCCTGCTGACCCCGGTGACATGTCCTTATAGTGTTCTGCAGAATTCCCCAACGGGTGTCACTGAACGAGCCAAGCCTGGAAGAATTTTGGGTTACCCCATAGCTGGGCCACCCTCCACGGGAGCTCGCGTGTCGTGTCTGCTCCCAGCCTGAACGCTGCTGCGCGTGCGCTGGAGAGACTGGGCAGATGCAGTTGTTATTGTGTTTTTTTTAATGGTTCAGCTGCTTTTGTGTTGTAGATTTTTTGTGGGAACGTGGAATGTGAACGGGCAGTCTCCAGACAGCAGCCTGGAGCCCTGGCTGGTGTGCGACGCCGAGCCTCCCGACTTCTACTGCGTCGGGTGAGTAGCAAAGACCTCGAGTGTGCTGACGGCACTGTGTTCTTGTTGCTCTTGCTTGGATGCTGGTGGGGTGTTTTTATTCTAAGTTCCTGTCGTGTTTGGAGGTCCCACAAAGCTGAGCTGTGTCTCAGCAGAGCTGTCTGAGGGGGAAGAGCCGTGTGGCTGAGGCAGAGCGTCGGGTTAAACGATGCTGGCGTGACATAAAAGATTTTCCTTGAGGCATCCACGGAGCTCTGGGGTTGTCCTCAGCCTAAAACCTTCTCAGGGGGGTGGTTGCTGGAGTGTACTGCAGCCGGGTCTCGGGGACACTGTGGTGACATTCTGCTGCTTTATTTAGCAATTGGGAATAAGGAGCTTCTCTTCCAAGAAGAGCTGTTGCTGGAGGTCTCACGCTGGACCTTGCTGCAGGAGGGTGGTCGGTAGGAGAGGTGATGTGCTGAGCTGCCTTGGCTTTTAGGTTCCAGGAGCTGGACCTCAGCACGGAGGCTTTTTTTTACCTTGAATCTGCAAAGGAGCAAGAATGGCTGGCTGCTGTGGAGAGGTCCCTGCACCCTCATGCCGAGTATAAGAAGGTGAGTTCTGTTGGGCGTCGTGGGGTGTTGCCCTCGAGTTGGCGTGACTGGATGGAAAAGAGAAACGGGCTTCCCCTTTCCTCGCCTGACCCGCAGAGCGGTGACTGGAGAAACCAAGGGCGTGTGCTGTGCCTGTGTCAGGTACGCCGGGTTACACCTGGAGAGTCTGTTCCTGCCCCAGGGTTGCAGGGGATGCTGTACTTTCAGTTAGAAATTTACAAAGAGGCGGATCACAATAGCTTTATGAAATAGGAGGTAGGTGTCAGGGAGTAGTACGCTCAGTAGAGTCGTAGCAGCGGGTTTGGATTTGTTACCTGCGTTACCCTCTCACCTTTGTACTGTAGAGGCAAGGTGTGTCCAGCTGGCAAATTTAATGGCCAGCTTTTCCTCGCAGGAATGGGATAAACGATGAGACGAACTCTTCCAGAGGCTGCTGCCTCGGGGCAGGGTTGCTTCAGCTGTGGCAGCCGGAGTTCGTTCTGGCTGGGTTGGAGCAAGCCGTCGGTTATCTCTGCTGCAGCAGAGCTTGCTGCTGTAGGTGCCAGCCCTGAACACGTTAACTAGTTTCCTCTTCCTCCTCAGCCCGTGTGTTCACTGTCACACCCCTGTCCTGCCTGCCTTGAGCTGGGCTCGGTGGCACGTTACAGGTAATCGCAGCAGGAAAACAGCCCCTTGCTGAGCTGAGGCTCATTGAGAGGGAGCCAGGGCACTGCGGAGGGGCTCGTGTGCCCGTCCCTTTGCTTTGCTTGAGTTTGAGGTGAATTTCTGCCGCCCTGGTGAGAGGGAGCGAGCAGGGTATGGCTGCAGCAGGGGGAAGTGACTGAACCCTAGATAAGACTCGTGGTTGTGTGCAAATTCTGCTCCGGCAGAGCGAGCTGAGTGCTTGGGCTCTTCCAGCTGAATCCCTGCGAGCAGGCATCGAGTACAAACCGTGCCGAGGAACGGGGAGAGCTGGAGGAGCAGAACGGCAGGTGGAGCAGGGAAATCAGCACTGCGTTTACACTTTCTGGGAACTCGATCCTTTTTGTTTTTTGCAGGTGCAAATGGTCCGTCTGGTTGGGATGATGTTGCTCATATTTGCTAAGAAGGATCAGCTGAGCAACATCAGAGAGATCATGACAGATACTGTGGGCACGGGAATCATCGGCAAGATGGTGAGTCACCGGGGCTTCCGCGCATCCGTGCGAGAGGCGGCACGGCCTGGCTTTGTTCCCCCGCCTGTGCCGCCCCGTCCCCTCCCCGGCACCTCGCCTGCCGCCTGCTCTAACCGCCGCTGGTACCTGCTCTCCCCAGGGCAATAAGGGCGGTGTGGCGGTGCGGTTTGTGTTCCACAACACCTCCTTCTGCATCGTCAACTCCCACCTGGCTGCCCACGTCGAGGACTTCGAGCGACGAAACCAGGATTACAAGGACATCTGTGCCCGCATGAATTTTGTCACCTCCGGTGGAAGCCTGCCTCCACTGAACATCATGTTACACGAGTGAGTTTGCTTTGCTGCTCTCCTCTTGCAGCAGTGTTGGATCACCCAAATCAGGTCAGAGTCACAGCAACGGGAGATTTCCTGCAGGGAAGTTTTTTGGTCTCTGGTGCGCGAGAGCTCCGGCACCCAAACTGCGTGGTCACCTTCTCCCTGCAGTGACTCGGGCAGCCTGTCCCCAACAGCCCTGTCCTTGTGCCTTGTGTGTGATTCTCCCGTTTCAGCAGGTGCCGGTCCTGAGCCGATGGCTGAACGTTGCAGGGCTTGAAGAAACCAAGGGGAGGGGTTTTGTGATGGGAAATGGGAGTGAGTAGGGAAAGAGAAGGGATGGCAGGATGGGCAGAGGCTGTGTTTTGAGTAACAAGGGCTTACGATTGCTGTCTCAGTTTCTTTTTAAATTAATTGGATAATTCACAGGCAATACTTGATTATTTTTCATTATTATTATTATTGATGAAGTGACAGTGGTGCTGAATAGTCAAAATCAAACTCAAATACGTACAACAAAGCATAGAAATTAAGTTTTCTTAACCCTGATACAAATGATTAACATTTCTGTACTTCATATTTAATTTAAAAACTGAAAATGAAATGTACAGAAAAAACTTCAAATATTAGATTATCCTTATAATCCACTAATGGAAAGTTTGAGGTTTGACTGTAAACAGGAGGAGCTTTGATACTAGAGAGGGATTTAGGAAAAAAAAGTGAAACCTTTATGGAGTAAAGAGTGAGTACCACAAGTGTTTCTTTAGCTGCTGGTGATGGGAAGGCTGTAGGTCTGTCTGAAAGCCCAGAGAGGAGCAGAGTAAGAGCAGGCAGGGGTGAGGTACGGCTGATGGGGAGATGGGACAATGACGTTCTGGAGCTGATAAACTCAGCAGGAACCTAACTCTGCTCGTGCCGGTTCTGCAGCCTCAGTCTTTGCTGGGTAGGTGATAGGGTGGTGGCCTGACCTGGCTGAAAGAAAGGCGGTGGAAAACCAGCCGGTAAACCCATGCTGTCCCGCGAGGGACATCACCTCACATCAGCCTGCCTGGCTGTGGACAAACAGCTTCGTCGTTGCCCTCTTCTGTGCACCAGAGGAGCCTGAATGCTCGATGGGTCTTGTGTAGCTTGAGAGGTTGGGAAGCTCGGTGAGATGCGCTGGCTCCACTTCGTTAGAGAGCTGGGGGTGGTCTCAGGCTTTTTTCAGACTGAGGCAAACTCAAGTGTTTCCCATTAAAGTGAGTCTTCAATCCCATGAGGGGTTCCAGAGGAGATGGGCTTAGTGCTGTTGTATCGCTGCCACGAGACGTTCTGCTGTCAGACTCGATCTTCGGTCTCCCCTGTGTCCCAGCCCCAGCCACCAGCAACCACCCCCCTGCTCCCCCCTTCCTCCCCCTGCGTCCTGCCCTGCTGACTGCCGGCTCTTCTGTTCCCGTTTGTTCTCAGCGTTGTCATCTGGCTGGGAGACCTGAACTACCGGCTGTGTCTCCCTGATGCCAGCGAAGTGAAAGATCTGATCAGTAAGAACGAGCTGCCGAAGCTGCTGATGTACGACCAGGTCAGTGAGCTCCGCTGACGTTTGCTCCGTACCCGTGAGGTCGGTTTGGCTGGGACGTGCCTGTGCTTCCGAGGAGCTGGTGGGCACCCTGATAGTGTCTACGGACAGAGCTCTGGGTGTCCTGGTGCCGTCAGCCCCCTGAGCACAGATGGATTGTGCGTTACACCGGGGTTAGCTGGATAACTCCAGAGTTACTGGAGAAGTGTCTTTGAGTCTCACTGGAAGAGTTCTCTCTTATGTACAAGCTACAAGCTGGAACGTAGGAATTTGTCACGGCAACAGAAGTCTCTGTAGTTGGTGTTCTGGAAGGGAATTGATCTCTGCTCATCCAGCCTGACCCAAATTCTGTGCCGTAGCCTTCCCCCTCGGCGTTTCTCTGCAGCATGTTGCAAAGCCAGACAGCACGAGATGTGCCTTTGGGCTGAGGGATTGTACCCGTGAAACACGAACAGAAATCGTGTCATATCCCCTCTGACACGCGATGTAACAGCAAACCCGAGCAATCCTGTTCCGCTGTACTGCGGAGCTTCGTGCAGAAAACAGCTGTAGCTTAGGTTTTTGTGAGGAAACCAAGCGGGAGATTTTTCAGAAGAGGAAAGGAGAAAGGGAAGGTGGTGCCAGGGCCAAGCGCGCTCCTGGAGGCTTTGGCTGGAGTGACTGGCAGTGAAATATTAATGATGGTGATGCTTAAGCCTGAAAGCTAACGAAGGCATTTAGCACCAGTGGAGCAATTAGTATTTCCCCTAACTCTTGTTCGATGCTGTCTGTGTGGTCTGGTAGGCAGCACCACGCCACTTCGTATTCGGGCTGCTCAGACACGTTCCTCTGATTGTTGATTTTTTACGTTTGTTGAAGGTGTGAGGTCTGAGAGGCAGCGTCCGGCGATTTCTCCGCCTGTAGATCTGTCCTCTGACACTGCTGCGTGGGGGGTCTGAGGGGTGCTTTGCTGTTTCTGGTTTTTTCACGTGTTCTTTTTTTGCTTTAGCTAAATATTCAGCGTGCTCATAAGAAGGCGTTCACAGATTTCACCGAGGGAGAGATAAGATTCATCCCCACATATAAATACGACTCCAAAACGGATCGCTGGGACTCCAGGTAGATCAGCTGCCAGTGGACGTGTTTGCCTAGGACATAAAAAGCATTTTCTCACAAAACTTGATTTCCTGCTTCCTAGAGCTGGCAATACCTCTCAGTGTTGTGGGGGTGCTGGGGTGCACAGACAGGTTTGCCCTCCCTGGTTTCCCCGCTGTCTGAGCTAAGCAGAGCCTGCGTACGTTGACCAGGCACATGCCTTGAACCTCAGTTGCCGCTGATTGCAGTCGATGGAGGCGGTAACGTGGGAACTCACAGCCAGCCCTGCGCTGGAGGGTTTTTTCTCCTACCAGGGACAGACAGACGGTATAAAAGGAATTGAAGGGATGAGGAAACGCTCTCTGAGTCATCCTGTCCCCTGACTCGCACACCCGCAGGGGTGGTTGCGCTGTGATAGCGGTGGCGGTTCCTGCTTGGTGCCTCCCACTGGCTGCAGACGCTTGCTCCGAATGGAGAAACTCCAAGAAGGAGTTTCAGACCATACAGGGATGGGATTTTACCCGGCCTGTGTTTATGAGTCAGCACAGTAGTTAATCTGCAGAAGGACAGCCCAGGATCCAGACTTCACAACATAATAGTAATAGCTGAGTAGACTTTCCGTAGAGGAAGCAATAAGTGATGGATCACACCGTAGCGGGCAGAAAGCTCTGGCGGCAAAAGAAGCAAGTGCAGCTGGGGTCACAGTGCACATGGCTTCAGGCTGTGGAAACCCTCTCGTTTGAGGCTGTTTTGTTTCCCGATGCTGGAAAGGACGGGAATTTTAGCTGCTGTATAGGAAAAGGGGAAGAGAGCAGATGAAATAACACAGCGTTGAAGTTGAGGGAAGTGGTAGAGCTCATCCCATCGCTGCTGATGCAGGCGTTTACAGCGAGGGTGGAGGGGGCTGTGGTTTATTAGGACGGCCGGATTGCCCTGGTAACCCGTTCTTCTTTGTAGTGGGAAGTGTCGCGTGCCAGCGTGGTGCGATCGAATCCTTTGGAGAGGAGGGAACATCAGCCAGCTCCGGTATTGCAGCCACATGGACCTGAAGACGAGCGACCACAAGCCCGTCAGCGCGCTTTTCCGCATCGGGGTAACTTGTGTTATGTGCTGGGGTAGGATCACCGTAGCGTCGTGCATTCCCTCGGGAGGTGGTTGTGTAGTCGAGACGCCTCTGCTAGTGCTGCTGCAAGAACACAGAGTAAATAAGAAAAAGGTGTGTCCGCCGCGTAGGTGTGCTGCTGCGTGGCAGCCGGGACAGGCTCTGCGCTGCTGGGGACAGCGTTACGCCACAGCCACGCTGGAGTTTACCCCAGAGGCGTGGTCACGGAGGAAACAGAAAGGCCTTGATGATGCTGCCTCCTGCTCCCCAGGCAGCTGAAGTCTCCTTGAAGGAGAGAGCCTTTCCCCTCTCCTCTGGGGAATCACGAGTAGTGCTGCGGGGTGCCACTGCCGTCCCACAGAGATCGCTCCCAGCAATCTCCCAGCGGTGTGATCAGCGGCTGGAANATTCCCATCAACTGCTTTGACGACGCTGCCTCCTGCTCCCTAGGCAGCTGAAGTCTCCCTGAAGGACAGAGCCTTTCTCCTCTCCTCTGGAGAATCACGAGTAGTGCTGCGGGGTGCCACTGCTGTCCCACAGAGATCGCTCACAGCAATCTCCCAACGGTGTGATCAGCACCTGGAAAGACCCCAGTAGCATCTGTAGGGGTAAAATGCACCTGAAATTGTGTCCAGCCCGGAGGCACACCCGTGCGTGCAAGTTCTCAGCCTTTCAGCTGCACGTAGCAAGTGCTTAGAGACTCCTTCACTTCTGCAGTTTGCTCGTGATCGAAAGAGTTCCTGTGAAGCTGCTCAGAACCTGCTGAGTGTTTTCTGATCTTCCGCAGGTGAAGGTTGTGGATGAGCAGAAGTATCGGAAGGTGTTTGACGACTTTGTTCGTTCAATGGACCGGATGGAGAACGACTTCCTTCCTTCGCTGGAGCTGAGCAGGAGAGAGGTGAGGATGAAACCCGAGTCCCTGTCCGCTGCCCGAACACAGTGGCCTTAGGAGTGCTGGAGCTGCTTCAAGGACTGATCCAGTAAAATGGATTATAGGAAATTGGACTTGGTCCATGACCTTATGATGTGCTGTGCTGGGTGGGAGCTCCTTGGTCGTGGGCTGCAGAGCCCGGGTGTCTTGCTGTGTGTCCCGTCGTGGCCATCGGCCACGGCCATCGGCCACGACGGGACACACAGCAAGTCACCCGGGCTCTTTCTGTTCTGCAGTTTGAGTTTGAGAATGTGAAGTTCCGTCAACTCCAGAAGCAGAAGTTCCAGATCACCAACAACGGGCAGGTCCCCTGTCACTTCTCCTTCATCCCAAAGCTCAACGACAGCCACTACTGTAAGCCCTGGCTTCGGGCCAAGCCTTGCGAGGGGTACCTGGAGCCAGGTGAGTTTCCCGTCCTCCTGATGTCTCGCCTTTCTTGCCATCGTCCTTGTCTGTCTGTCTGCGGGGTTTTGTCCCTAACACTGTGTGTTGGTCCTTGTCCCCCCTTTTGGAGAGCCTCTGAGTGTTCCTGAGAGCTCCTGTCTGTTGCAGATGAGAGCACGGACATCTCCCTGAGCGTGTACGTCAGTAAGGACTCGGTAACGCTTCTGAACTCTGGCGAGGATAAGATCGAGGATATCCTCGTCCTCCACTTGGACCGAGGGAAGGACTATTTCCTTACCATCAGCGGGAACTACCTGCCCAGCTGCTTTGGCACCTCCCTGGAGGCCTTGTGCCGAATGAGGCGACCGATCCGAGAAGTTCCAGTCACCAAACTCGTTGACCTGGTGAGTGGCAGCGTTCTGGAGCAGCTCTCTCAGCAGGGACAGAGCACACTCCCTTCTGGTTACTCCTGGAAGCAGGAGCGATGCCATCAGCTTGGGCCGGCTCTGGGCTGGTTGGTTTTTCCAGAGCGTGAGGTGCTCTTTGGTTATTTCCTCCACCACAATGGCTGGTGACAGCCTGTACTTTATTCCCTCTTTCTGAGTGGGTTCTCAGTGTTGTTCGGTGGGACCCCAAAGTGATCCCAGCACCGGTGGCCGGCTCAGCTGGTGTGTCACGAGAGGTGAGATTGAAATGCTCCGAGGAGCCCGGGCTGCTTCTGCAGTGACAAGCCCTCCGGGATCCTTTTCCTTCTGGACACTTGGAGCATTCGCTGGGCTCGGGGGAAGGACCGAGCAGGACCGAAGGAAGGAATTTGGTGCTGTTGGGTGAACTGATGGGCACAGCTCAGCAGATGGCCAGGCTTGCTGCCTCTCTGGCTGGTTTGTTGAACACTTCATGCTTTTCAGGACTCAACTGGAAGTCAGTCTTGTTCTAGAAATAGTTGCACTTGCTCTGGAGCATTTTGCCAGTCTTGGTGGCTTTTCCACCTGCTCTTCCCTGCTTGGAGCTCAGCCCTGACTTCTGGCTTGATAGGTGGGGGGTCAGGAGTCAGCTTCTGCTCCCACAGACACACCTGCTCCTGGGTGTGTTCTGAGGCTGCTTCTGCTCCCTTTGCCTGTCGGTTTCTTCTTCTGTTGTTCAGTGGAACTGTTGTTCGGTGGGAGCTCCCTGTCCCTGCAGCAAGGAAAGGGTCTCCTGTGCCAGTGAGGCCGGTGTGACTGCAGCACTTCCATCGGGAATAGGACGTGTAACGGCCCAAAGCAAAACTTAGATTATAAAGCTGCTGTCGTTCTAGAGCTGCTAATTTTAGGTCTTGTGGTTTGGATCATACCTGTGAGTTGAGAAATTCCTGGGGATGGGACAAGCTGAGGACTTCCTGCAGGGGAGGGCTGGTGCACGGAGCCCGGGAGCTGTTCAGTCCAGTTACGTGTGTTTAGCTCGGACAGTGTGGGAGGCAGGCAGCGTGGTTGTGTTGAGAACCTGAGAACTGTTCTCCCTCCTGCAGTTAGGGC
>VZTO01025929.1:0-12315 GCA_013400615.1 Syrrhaptes paradoxus
AAGCCACTATCCATCATATTATTAAGGAGACTATAATGGTTTTGTCCAAAGAAAAAACAATACTTGAGATCTGATGCAGGCCAGATAGTCCCGGCCAGTTAATTCTTGTTTTCTGGCTCACCCAGGACTTTTTCCCAAACTTGGAAATTCCTTCTTTGTTATTACCATTTTCTGCTTGGCTTTGTCATGTCTAGCTCAGACTGAGTTTAAGAAGTGCAAGAATCTCAAATAAATGAATACAGCACCATTTTGAAAGTGCCAGATGGAAAGGAAAAACTGTGTTTCATGGCAGAATTTGGGGCAAATCCTTACTGTTTGAAGCCTCAGAGTCAGAGGTGTTCAGGTACTTTCTCGTTTGTAGCTCCAACTCTCTGGCCTGACCCCTCTCCTCCCCTCCCCTTTCTTCTATAAAATAAATTAGGATAGATTCTGATGAGCTGGGACAGGAGGAAGCTGTGACATACGAAATGTCAGTCTCTGCCAGGCTGGGCTTGCACAAACAGCCCCCTGGTGCTTGTAAAGGGGAAAAAGAGAGAAAGCAGAAGCTATAAGCAGCCTGGCTATTTTCAGGTCCCGTTCCTGGCAAAACTGGTACTAAGCTATTTACCAACCAACATCAAAGCCAGTGGCATTCACACGTGGCACTCACAACCTGCTAACTGCATTAACCCATCTGAGGATTAGGGGAGATTTGAATCAAAGTAACGGGAAAGAAATCGTGTGCTGGAGTATTTAGATACGGTCACTTTTCGTGCAGCCTGGATGCCTAGGGACCCGTCTTCCCCCTTCCCTGGCACGTGGTCACAGCCAGTTACTGACCGTTGGTGCAGACAGCTTCCAGCTCAGACAACCTCCCGCTCTGGAGACTGAATTTGCAAAGATGCAGCTGGGTCCAGGAGAAAAAAGAAAACGAAACACAAGAAAAAACCTAGAATAAATCCCCAGTGCTTTGGGACTAGCTGAATCAGCAGCAGGGGGCTGGAAATGAGATGGGGAAGTCTGTTAAGTGTCTCCCAACTTCTCTGAGATGATTCTGCTAACCAGCTGACGTCTTTTGCTGTGTTAATACCTGATGGGATGGGGAAACAAATCTGAACAGCAGCAAGGCAGAGATCTGGAGCGGTTAGTCCGTGAATGAAGAGCCGACTGCTGCGGTTGTGGGGGGAGACAGTCTCCCCCTTGAATGAGGGAGGAGGGAGAGGGTCTTATGATTTGGGGAAGAATAGGAGGAATTGGTGACTATCTCTAAGACGTCCTCCTACTTTCCACCAGTACTAAAGAGCTGCTACACCAAAGCAGGCCTATAGAGATGAAAATTTAGTAGCCTACCTCCTGTCCTGATAGGCTGTGCCAGTGGTTGGTGAATAAGAGATCCAAACATGGGATCTCCCATATCTTTGCTTTCTGCTGCAGAACTCACCTGTGCTGAGACAGAACTGGATCAGTGAGAACCTGGGATGGAGCAAATGCAGCACAACAGCAACCACAGAAGTGAGGATTTAGGGAAATATTCCAGCATGCAATTTTTTTTTTTTTTTTTTTTTTTTTTTTGGAGAGGGCAAGGAGAAGTCCAGACTTTGTGGTCAGGCAATGTTTTAATGTAAACTCAGTGCAGAGGATCCACAAATGGGTGTCGGAAGAGCCTGGCTTTGAAAGTGGGCTTCATCCCCTGGACCACCACTCAGACACTGCCTGGAGAGGTGTTTGGTGACCGTGGTGGCAGTGAGGAGGGTTATCCCTGCAGAGCTCCTAAACTAAGGACACAATCTAGCCCTGGACATCATCATGCACCCAGCTCACACATGGCCCTTGTCTTACAGGAAGAGGGAAACATTGACAAAGGCACAGAGGTGACATCTCTTCTGGGAAATTTATACGGCAATCTTTTTAAGCTCTTTTTGAACAGCAGCCACTGGAGATGGGTAGGACGAGGGAGCTCTGGTGAACAGCTTATCTGAAGGACACCAGCCCTGAGCATGCAGATCTGCACTCTGGGGAAGCCCAGGGTTGAGAAATGGGAACAGACCCCTCTCACCGAGCCGTGTTAACCACAGCCTTTGTAAATCTGAGCCCGAAATCTTTATTCACTCCCAATACCCTACGTAACGTGAGTTTTTTGTGTGTCAATCGATGACACTGTCGTCAAAGGCGGTGTTCGCTCTTGCCTGTAAGATGTGGGAGGATCAGACCTCAACAGTGGGAGAGGAAGGAGTCAAGAAATGCGTGCCGGGCTTGAGAGCCACAAAAATAGCAACTAGTCTGGACTTCCCCCAAATCCAATAGCAGATGAAATCCAAGGGGACTTTTCATTCATTTCATCTTGCAAATGTTTCTTTGACACCCTCTCATGACAATCCTACATGACAGACCGTCACATATTTCTTGTACTTTTCGTAGATCAGGAAACTGAGGCATGGGCAGGAAGGAGAAGGAGACTTGCTCTGGATAGCTTGCATTTAGACTGGCGTCTTAATCTCAACCTTGGCTCGGAAAGATGCCAAATGAACTGAGTGAAGTCTCGAGAGATGATCAGTGTCAGCTGAAAGCAAGACTGCCTATGGGATGGGATGGGTGCATTGCAGTAACTGGGTGTAGGGAGAGCTGTGGGAGCTGTATGCACGTACCTTTACCCAACTGCATGCAACAACAGCTGTAACAACAGATCTTCCAAACCAGCAAAAACCCTTCAGCAAATCCTGTTTGAAAACTACAGTCCATTCCTGTCTGTGTGAATGATTAATGCTACGGCCCTGCACATACAGACAAGGGCTCATCAATTTCTTTAAATGGTGATGGCTCTCGAATGCTTCGCCTAATTTCAATGAATTTGCAAACCCCATTTCATTTTACTGAAGCCTGTCCCCCAAGGGCTTACGTTGTGCAGTTTCTCTGAAAATGTGTGTTGCTTTAGATCTGTGCTTTGTAACCAGTTAACCACCTGCTTAGCAGTACTTGTCATTGGGGATTTGGGGTTTTTTTTAGTAGTCTTACATCTTATCAAAACATCAGCCCTAAATAAAATTCCTCCTGCTAAGTACCAGTCGTGGAGTCATTATTGGAAAGGGCAGCTGGCAGAGGAGAGCAAAGCTGAGCTCAATGCTGCTATTTGGAAAGGACAGCTTTGTGCTTAATAATAAAAAAAAAGTCACTGAATGTTTAAACTCTGTTTTCCTGCACCTCTTAGCATGCAGTCTGATCAGAGTTTGACTCTCCTCTGGAGTGAAACAGCTGATTCAAATCCAAACTGACCTTCTCTGCTTCATAGTAGGAACAATGAAAAAAGGAAATGGCAGTCATGGGCATCTCCTTAACAAAAGGAAGCACTCAATTTCCCGCAGGAGCTATTACATTCCCCTAAGCCAACACCTTCTGAAGCAGTCTGCAAGTGAAAAAAAACCCCAAAACATTAAAGAAGAACAGACTTATCATATATTTTAACTTTTAATCATCCTATCAGGCTGGTTAAATAAACAAAGGCAGAGATTTATTTGACTGTCAGAGAGGGTGACAGGGAAACTTTGAACGCATTCAAGGGCTGGATGTGGTGTCATGCCCCAAACCAGAAGTCAGGCAGAGAAAGAAGTACAGCTCTAAGATAGTGTTTTCTTTGGACTGCCTGGTTCCCAGATCACCTGTAGCTCGTTGGTGTGAACAGATACCAAATTTACAAATGAAACAAGTTTAACTTACAGTGTAAATTAACCATTTGGCTCCTGTCCTAGCACAATACCACCTCGACAGAGACTGACCCTGGAAACCCTGGATAACAACCCAGCAAAAAAGGTTCAGATCTGAGTTCTTGTTTCAATCTTTTCTTGCTATTTTTGGCCCAAGTCTAACCATCCTAAACACTAGCACAACTTGGAACAAGACCCTGGGACAACATTTACTCTTCATATTATTAAATCTCCATCTGCTGTCAGGTATCACTCTTTAATTTTGTTTTTGCCCCTTGAACTTGAGAGTTACTGTTGGAGCAACAAAGGCTGCACAAAACACAGATGAATCATCCAGGCAGGTTGGGGTGAACAGCTCTTGTATTAGTCACAGAAACATGAAGAACAAGATGAATTACGTGCACGCCAGTCGTTGGGAGAAGATTCATTAGACCACTGGGCCTTGAGCTTGGTTAAAATCACGCCCTTCTAAATCAGCCTGGAGAGGTTTCCTGGTGCAGGAGATAACTCACTAGAGAGACTGCAATAGCTGGGGTCTAGGCAGGCTCTGACATGGACAGACACGACTTTCAAAAAGACATTTTCACCTCCCTGCCCTCCCCTCTTATCTTCTCTGGGTGGCCTGGCAAAACCTGCAGGGCAAGAGCTACTGCATCTTCTTAGGTGGAAACGTGCCACTTGAGACCCTCAAACCGCTCACGGGGGCACCTGGAGTTGCTACCAGAAGGCAAATGGTGATGGTGAGTCCACACATGGGCAGAGAAACCACAGCCCCAAGGTCTGCTTCCCATGGCAAAAATATTTCAGAGTGATGGTGTAGTGAGGGAATTGCGCTGGTCTTCCTCATGAACACCAGGGTTTATTTCATCAAGACAAAACAAACTGGAGAGAGGGGGAAACAGGAGCCAGGAAGAGCTGAGCATCAAAGCTGAGGCTGGCCCAGTAGCTGCAGAAATTTTACATGACTTTCACGGGGCAGCAAATACACAGCCCAGAGGCTGCATGTAACCAGCAGGCAAGACGAGAGGAGCTTATTACACATTAAGTATAAACAAATACAAAAATGAAATTAAAAAGAAAAAAAGATCTGAGATCAATACTCTCTCAAACACCTCTCTTATCAAGCCTGGCATGTTGATTGCAGCGAGCCCAACCAAAATGACCTGCTGTGAATGATTCCCAATCCTTTTCTCCTTTGTTTTTATTTTTTCATTCCTGCACTCAGATAATCTTTTATTGATATGGTACACACTTGTGAGAACAATGCTGCAGAGATTGTGGGCTTGCATCATTTCACAGGCAATGTCATGTTCAGGACTTTTGCATCCCAACTACCAGAAGGAGGGAGGGACACCAACAGGATTTTCAAAGGGGTCTAACCCCAAACCAAACAGGTTTAAGCAGGAGTTGGAAAGCCCAGGAAGATAATTAAATTCGCTGTGCAAAGGCTGTTTGGAAGCAGGTGAGAAAGCATAAAAAATGTTTGGTACTATTAATTCACGTCAGTGGATGATCTGGCTCTTTGTTGTTAGTTGCATTTTAACAAGGGTAAAACTCAGGCCCGGGGAAACTAAAGTCAGTAAGAAAAAAACCCCACAGCCATCTTGTTGTAACTGAAGGGAATTAGTGAGCATGATTAATCAATGAGGGTTATTAATCACTGAGACTAGGAACGTAGCAACCTCTCCATTGCTCTGAGATTTTTCAAGGCAATTAGGTATCCCTGCTTGAGCAGGAGGCTGTGGGACAGATGCAGGAGTCCCTGTGCTTGAGGCCAGGCATGGATGTCAAAGGCTGCTCCTGGCCTTCAAACCTCCACTGAAGACTTGCAAAAGTTGGAAGTGCTGTCACTATTTGTACCAGCCCTTTTCTTGATATTCCCAATATAACAGTCCAAGCTCATCCATACAATTGCAGGTCCTTCTCTTCTCTAGCTAAGGAGTTTCAGGTCCTACATAGAAATGGAATTTCTGAGTTTTCCATCCAAAGTTTCTCCCTTAAAGTAGAAAAAAAAATAAAAAATAGCTCCTCTCTGCTTGCTTCACATTTGACTCTCCATCTCAAAGGAGATGACAAAGGAGTGTCAAGGAAAGTATTTAAATGGCATTATTTGGACATGGCAACCCATCTGATTAAAATTAACTGATTGCATGAACACTGTGCATGTATCCAACAGCTCGTGGGCCATTACAGCCTCTAATTGTGTGAGTTTGTTGTGCTGGATGTTGCGAGACAACATCGCTGAAAACTCATTTTGCTGAACAAAGCAGAACCCGAGGTCTGAAACACTTCAGATCTAGAGGATGTTTTGAGTTTTGTTTTTTTGTAAAAAAGTAAATGCAAAGAGCTTGGCATCACACCTGGATCCATTGTAGGGAATTACAGATGTCCCTATCACCGAACAGAGTTAAGATGGGATTACCAGTTCACATTACCATCGTTGCTCAGTGGACTGGATAAATTACTCAGGAGCTGGCCAACTTCAAACGAGTGTGACAGGGCTCAGAATCACCACCCAGCTCTCAAGTGCATGCAGAAAGGGTAGGACGTGAGGACTGGTCTTTGAATCACTGCAGACCAAAACTGTATCATCCTGTAGCTGTCATCCTTCCAAATATAGAAGGGGATTCACTGACAACCTCAACTTCTTATCTTTGCTGCTGACCTTTACCGAGTTGCACAATTTGTTTCCTGCACTGAAGAGGACTCGGATCCACAGTTTACTATGCACCGACTGTCTCCACTTTTATGGTTTGCACTTTTACTTTATTATCTTTAATTTTCTTCTTCCAACTCTTGAGTGGGTATTAGAAAGTCAATACAAAACCTATTCCAGCCTTTTATTCTAAAATAACAGCACTAAGCTTGTTTATTTACACTGAGACAAGACGATATTTGTGACAGCCTTGTCAATAGTTCAATGGCATGACGCTAACTTTTTTTCTTTAAACTCAAATGCACTTTATTTGTGTGTGTTTGTCTGTCTCTCCAGATTAACTTTTTTTTTTTTTTTCAGAATCAATATCAATATTCTCCAAAGAGTTGAAAAACTGCTCAGACAATAGCTGGTGAGCAAGGCCAATGGCTTTTGAGTGTCTCACCCTAGGGCAGAGGTGTGCTGACTCCCATGAATGAAGGGTCGGATACTTATGCACTGAATTTACAGTTCTCAGCTTGCTTAGTTGAATGGGATCACGTGGTAGGATTAGGTTTTTGCCAGCTAATGGGGAGTATTTAGGAAATTATAAAATACTCCTGTGAAGGAGCCCCACTGTGCCCTTCCCTCTGCAAATTCAGACTCTTTGTGGTTCGTACTGCAACTTACTCTTGCTGTTGACTCCTACTTCTCCTGAGACCAGCTGAGAAAGCAAGGATGAGCAGAAGAAAACCTTGGCCAATAACGTTGTTTTTCAGTCCTGTTACGGCAGGACACCTTGGGCCAGGTCCTGTGTCTTTCTGTCCCTCAGTCTCCCACTTGTGAAACAGATGAAGATAAAACAATGCATTACTTGGTTATAGATGTTAGCTGATAAAACCATGTATATTTTCAAATTTTAAGTCTCAGAATGGAAGTCTGGATTTCCAGAGGAGCTGAACAACTACTTTGCCCAAGAAACCAAGGGTAAGTGCCTTCTAGCAATGGCAAACCCCCAAAGCATCGACAGAATACGGAAAACTTGGGGTTGGAGCCCCCAGCACCAGAGCACTGCTTCATCCAGGGGAGTTACCCGCTGCGTTACAGCAGAAAACGCTTCTCTGGTGTGGAACTGACACCGGTGGAGGCTTTTGACGCTCTCTTTTGGGGTCATTTTAAGCTGTTCACCTTGTCTAGGACCCACCGAAGCCAGAGGCGATCCCCCAGGAAAGACTGGTTTTATCCTGAGAGGTTTAAAGTGGCTGAGGGGCAAAGCACCTCCCTGTCTCCAAACTCCAGTAAAACACTCCCCCCAGTTTAGGCAACTGGGGCTGTCCTCTCTGCCACTGCTGTCAGGGGAAGCTGGAGGGACCTGCAGTCCTGCTCAGCCTGGGGCTGTTTCTAACAACACTCCGGGAAGGAAAAGCAGGCAGGGTAGCCTGGGCAGGGGAATTTGTTCAGATCAAAAGGTTTGACTCAGATAAAAAGACCAAAGTGAGGTTGCTTGTCTGAACCACACAAACGAGTGTCTGAATGGAGGATGCCCTGTCGTCTCCCTCTATTGGGTTTGTGTGGCAACACTTTAAAGGGTTAAAGGGTGGCTCCTGTGAGAAGGTGCTAGAAGCTTCCCCTGTGTCTGATAGACCCAATGCCAGCTGGCTCCAAGACGGACCTGCCGCTGGACAAGGTCGAGCCCATCAATGGTGGCGGCAGCATCTCTGGGATAACATAGTGAAGAAGGGAAAATATTCCTGCACAACAGCAACTGGAGAGAGAAGAGTGAGAATATGTGAGCGGAACAACTCTGAAATGAGGATGAAATGAGAAACCAGGAGTAAAGTTGAGCTCGAGAAGAAGGGAGCGGTGGGGGAAAGGTGTTTTAAAATTTGGTTTTATTTCTCATTGCCCTTCTCTGGTTTGGTTGGTAGCAAATTAAATTGATTTTCCCCAAGTCAAGTCTGTTTTGCCTTTGACAGTAGTTGGTGAGCGATCTCTCCCTGTCCTTACCTCGACCCACTGGCCTTTTGTTATATTTTCTCTCCCCTGTCCAGCTCAGGAGGGGGAGTGATTGAGTTGCTTTGGTGGGCACCTGGCACCCAGCCAGGGTCAGCTCACCTCCCTCCTCTCTTCTTGGCTGATATAAAGAAAGTTCCCAGCATGTTTTTTTCTCAGAGCCCTGGGCAGCTGTGATGAATAGTGGGACACTTTCTTATGCTCTCCATATCCTTTCCTAGATAAAGGTTATCTGCCCCTTGCAAATCCAAAGCAGGTAGGCTCTTTGCTTTTGATTCAGGTCTGACTCCTCTTTGAGCCTCCAGCTATGGCTCTGAACTGTTGCCACTTTGTGTAGAAGGACGGCCATCCAAGCGTACATCCACCTAACCAGGAGTGCTGACTTCCCCAAATACACAAAACCAAGGTCTCTGCCTGCAACGTTTCACCAGTTGTGGTCCCTACCACCTCGTCTTTTACATGCCTCTCGTCATCTGTGAGATAAAATACAAAAGCAAGGTTTTGTTGCTTTATGGTGGAGATCTTTGCCACTGGAAATGGGTGAGCTGCAGCTCTGCCAACATATTCCTCCTGTAAGACCTGGGGTGGATGTGTGCATTGACGATAAGGGAGGTATAAACTAACCCAGTCGATTCTTGTTGTGCACCTGCATCTGCAGTGCAAGACCCATCGGAAAGCCCCAGCAGGGTAAGCAAGGTTACAGCCTGCCCAGTGAGTCTGCTGCGTCTGAAGTAGTTCGTGCTTATGCTGTGCAAAGTGAAGTGTTTGCCTTTGTAAAGTGCTGTCTCTGTTTGCAGAACCTGAAGCCTTGTGATCCCACACAGCATGACTGTCAGGAGAGTTTGACCACGTTTCAAAGGAAAATAGGGTGCTGCCTGAATCCAGTCCATAGTCATTGCACGTGGAGTTTGGGGAGTGAATGAACCCCATAACTCACGACAACACTTTAAAGACACCTGATGTACAGGTTGAACATAAGATATAAATTCCTAATTGCACTTGTTCCTTTTTCATGTTCTGCTTAGCACTCACAGGATTTTTGTCTCATCTGCTAGTCCAAGGCATCATTTGCCTGAAGCTCGTCTCAGACCGTGGACCTGCTCTCGGAACTTACTGGGCTTCCTGTCCTGCAGCAAATGTTCTGCACTGTTGCTGTGACCTGCTCCAGCAGCAGCTGCCTTTAGGTACTGGCTACAGACAGCAGCCTGCCAGCTTCTGTAAGGACACTGTGGAGAGCAGGCATACAGCAAGGGCAGAGACGGATCGTGAAGTATTTTTAAATTCTGATGAGCAGTAAAGTGGTGCCTGGGAACAAACGCCAAACCGTGGAATTCAGATGTGGCTGGCTGATTATTTCCCATCTTCTGTTGACCCTAAAACTCAATAAAGGTCCCGTACTGCCTTTCTTTGGTATTACCCTTTCCTCCCTATAACGGTGTGATTAAAACACCCTAGTCCAGGTCCAGCCTGGTTTGATGGTACCATGTGCCTCTTCCCCCTGGATTTCTCCACTCTGGCTGTCAGCCAATCGAGGCTTCAGCAATCTGATCATCTGCGTGATTTAATGAACCCTCCTTTCCTGGGGAAGGGCACGTTCCTTTATAAAAACTGGTGAGATATCACATTTCAGAGGATGACCTCTACTTTCGTAAGATGATGGGAGAAAATTGGTTTTGGAAATCGAGGAAGATTGCATCTTGTGAAACAGAATCCAGAGAGTGACACAGAGACCACCTTTCCATTCCAGTCCATTTAATTTTCAGGTTTTGGTTTTGATGGGGAAGTTTGGGTCGCTAGATCAGAAGCACAAATAATTAACAACAAAAGAGACCTCTCTCCCACTCCAGTTTTTTTAATCATAGCAGATGTACCATACTCAAAGCTGAATAAGGAGGCAGAGCTTGTCCTCCATGCCACGCAGCGATCTTCGGAGGAAGAAGTGTACTTTATTAACAGTGCGCTGCAATATTGTTCTGCTGCTATTGCTCTGCCTGAAAGGTCGAGGCAGCATGTAATGGTCTAGACATTAAGACCTGGACCCAGAGGTAACTTCTGGGGTCCAAAGTCCTACTTAAACCTAGAGAATTTGTCACTTATGTAATTTTCAGGGTCCTATCCTGGATCCTGGGGAAAATATTAAAAAATAGTTAATGTTTATAACAAGTAGAGATTAACTTTGAGAGTTGTTTAGAGAATTTAAGAATGATTCTCTTTCATAAGGGCATAAACTTGATGCTGTAGGCTAAATACAGTCTGACAGCCGTGTTTGTTCAGGATACATTTATTACTGTGCTATCCAGGGACATCCACAACTACTGTCACGAGTCGTCTGATGATTAAAGAGCAGAATGAGCAAAATGGAAGATTAAAGGCATAGAACAAAGAGCAGCCATGTCTGTCTTCACTGAGAGTACCCAACGGACAGGAAATTTTGAGCCATTCAGGAATCTGGATGTGTGTGAGTGTACGCTGAAACTCGCCGTGCGTTTCTTAGACAGCAGCTGCCCAGCTTCCATCACCTTTTACACGTGCCTTAGACCAGTAAAGGGCACAGATCTTATGACCTGCACCCTTAGCTCTTCAGAGAGCCCATCATGCAGAATCTGGACACCAACAGGGATGTATCGGTGCTGTGTGTGTGCTCCTCTGTGGCCCTCCTGTGAAGCCTCGTAATCCCCAGTTCCTACAGAATGCCATTCATACTCTTTCCACTTCCAGTGTTCCCAGCAGAAATAAATGGAAGTGGAAGAATTACCATCAGTTTCTACAGCCTGTTTTCTTTCCCCAGTGTTGTCTGGCTTCCAGTTTCCCCAGTGCAGTAAAAGATTAACCCTTTTACTGAAGTATGGGGTGAAAGACTTGGCAGGTGTACTGTGGCAGTACTTGTCTTACAGTGGGAATGCAGTGACTGGTGCCAAGGGTGGATGGAGAGAGGAGAACCTTTGAGATCCTACAGGAAATGAAGAACAAAAGGTTTTCCTCATGTGCCCTGGTGCCACATATTCTTTCCCTCTCCCCGTCGAGTCAGACCTGCCTAGACTTGCTTCTCCTGGAGAGCTCCCCAGAGATGACGGAGCTCATCATCATTTAAGATGTGGTTTGATCTGAATGTGTGTAAGGGCCAGCAAGTGCCAACCCCTATACAATCACCAGGCTCCATTCTAAATAGACAAGAAGAGAGGCAAAGGTGTGTAAGAAGAAACAACACTCAATCAGTAAACTGTGGGGGGAAAAGAGGTGTCCCAAAAGTTTTATCTCTAGAAATTATGAGATGACAATAGAAGAGGGACATTTTATAGGAGAGCCTGGAGTTGGGACAATTCAGTACAGGTTCACCCATACCTTCAGAATTCCTTCCCTGTTTCAATAGGGAGGTCCATGTAAATGCATCCTGGAAAAGTGTGGGGCCATGGAACAGCCCGTTCAGGACCTAGCATATGAAGGGCCAGTTCATATAATTGTCTGCTAATATCTACCTCATTTCTTCATTCCTCAGAGAATATTTTCCCTTACCTAGAATGAGCCTGGAGAGCACCCTGCTTGCAAATGGGATTGAAACAAACAGAAGAATTAAGAAAAAGAAAAAATCCTTATCCCAGGAGCCTCTTCACCTGCAAGCACTTTGCTCTCTGTGTGCATGTCTACATGTTCTGCAACTTTATGGCTGTGCTGGGTTCCCCTGGGGAGCTTCAAACTCTCTTAATACTTATGACCGCCAGTCAATTTCCATCCAGAAATATCCTCCATAGAAAAGGCATGAAATAGGCAAGGAGAAAACAAATGCTCATTACTTCAGGAGTTAAAGTAGCATCCATTTGGATTGCACATCTGTAAAAGGCCAATAAATTGAAGGCAATGCTCATAATTACATTGCAGGCCAGGCTGAAAAAAAATGCTGCATTCCTCTGGAACAATTTGCTATTGTTGGGGTTTAGGAAACTTCTCCCTCCCTGCTGCTGCCAAAAGGGAATTAAAAAAAAAAAAAAAAAA
>VZTO01025929.1:12334-22901 GCA_013400615.1 Syrrhaptes paradoxus
AAAAGATAGTTCTTTTTTTGGATGTTGATGATTAAATAAAAGAATGCTGAATGGCAATAGTCGTTAGATCAGCAGGAGGAATAAATAAGGAACATCATTGGTAGTTGTAAATAACGGATGCCGTTTTGAGCACAAAGCAACACATCTGGTAATTATTCTCAATTCCACTCCAATTGCTCCGATTTGGCGGCATAAGGTGCCACAATGAATTCTGCCTTTATTTATTTATTTATTTATTTGCAAATCAGTGTTTAATTGTAAATTGCCTTGGAGGAATCAATGGGATTTATTGCTTCTGCCATGTGAGGTGTGAAATGTTTGCCATTACTGAACAATGGATTATTTTTTAATAATTTCTGCTTAATGTCCTTTTCACTTGTAATAGGGTTGTTTTGGCATGGATGGAAGTTCATCTTGATCCTCCCCTTCCTCACATACTTTTTCTCTCTCTGCATTTACTTTTTTATGGCTGCTCATTTGATATCTTTTTGCATTACTTCCTTAATTAAAACAGAGCCTAAGCAAGTCTACGCTGCCAAAGCCTCTTTCTGCGACCTTCTGCCAGTCACTTTCAGGCAGATGTTTTGGAGGGGTGAGCTTTCACCTCACCAACACATATAGATCTTTAACCCCAAAAGGGTTTGTTTTTTGTCTTTCCTTAGCCCTGATTATTTTCCCATTTTGATCTGTGTTTGTCTTTAAAAAGAATTCTTTCTGCCCATTCTCACATTCTCCTGAAATTCAAAATAAAATCTCTCTTCTGCTCCAAAACAAAGGATCCATTCAGAAGGTAGAGCTTTCCTTTTCCTATTAGAAAATTAAAAAAAAAAAAAGAATTTTGAAGAAATTTGTATTTATATAAAAACTCCCTGGCTTTGATTGTTGTAATTTGTGGATGTCCCTTTCATCTGTCAAGAATTTCAGTTTACTCTTGCATATAACATGTCCAAAAAGCAACCAGGGTGACGGTGACTATTGCACCTTTAAGGTGTCTCTGGGCCTTGGCTCCTTATCTATGACACAGTAATAACGGACCCTTTTTTCTGAATTGTCTGCTGAGATTATAACCATGCCAGGACTTCCCTTTCATTACAGTGTGTACAGCATTTAGCAGAACAGGGACACAGTCACAGTCACAGTCGCTTTCTCCAGATGATACTGTAATTACATTAATTTGTATAACAACCTTCAGTCCTCTGGCTGGACACTCCTTCCCCCCAGACACACTTATTCCTGTACTAGACCCACACATCCTCTCTCCTTAGGACAGGACTTGATTTGGTTGAGTCTGAGATGTTTTTTTTTTTTTTTGAAAAGCAGGTGGTAATTTTTATATTATTTTATTCTAATGAGGAAACACTGATTTTATTGAAATTAGCTTTACTCTAAAACTAAATAAGGAAACAATCCCCACCCTCCAAGCCTATAGCAGGAGAGTTTGAAGCTGGTGACAGCATCTCTGGGGAACCAGAGCCCAGGTGGGTCAAGGGATAAGTTTTCATCAGAGGCCAGCAAGCCTCAGGAACAGTCCCAGCAAACCAGAAGGAAGGGGACAACCCCCCTGTTTGCCAGCTGTGAAGACTCTGCTCTGGGGATGACTAGAAAGCTGCCTCCTTGAAAGCTGCTCCTCTGCAGAACAGCCAAGTCGCGGGAGCTGGGCATGAAGTCCCCTCTCCCTTCCTCCAGTGACAATCGCTGCACGCTCAGCTCCTCTATGGAACGGAGCAGGCAAGCTAATTAACACAATAACTCATAAAGAGACGGTGCCAGTGGGGAAAACGGAGCTGCACGAGCTGTCTGTGTTCGTACCCCGTGCAGTCCTCCTGCCACGAGACCCTGACTGCATGATTAAGAATGAAGAATGACAAGCGTCAACCCTTCTGGTTTGGGACTCTCCTGGCTCTCCTACTGCAATGGTCTCATCCCATTTTCTTTCTCAGAATTACGGCTATTAGCAGCAGAAAAGACGTATTAGTTCATCTATCCCACACGCTCGCTTTTCTCCTCGGACAGGGTGAAATGAATCCCTGTAATCGTGCGGTTCTTTGTCCAGCCAATTTTTAAATGACTCTTGCAATGAAGATTCCTTCAGAAAGCTCTTTCATTGACTAATGTCTCTCTCAGACTGATTGCCTCCCATACACAAAAGAATAAATTTTATGTTGGGGAAGAGGTGAAACGGAAACGTTCCACTTGTAGAGCATCCACCAGACTGCTCCCTCGGCCATGGGTTAACCCCCTAGCCAGCAATCACACATCCACCAACAGTCTCTATTTTGCCCATGGGGTGTGTTTTGTGTCCAATCAACATTTCCAGATCCGGGATGCAGCTTCTGGTGAACTGTGGAGATAAAGCTGGTGTTCATGTTGTTGGAAAGCAGTTCGCTTGAAGCTGTTTTGTTTAAAACAAAGAGAAATGGGTGTTGGGGGCACGGGGCAGGGAAAGTTCCTGAAGAATGGAAATACACAGTCCTGATGATGTTCAGGTTGAATGTGGCTCGAAACCCAGACAGAGTCACACTTTCAGTGTTATTTTTTATGGATGGCAGTAGCTGAGCATGTGGAAAGAAGGGAAAGCTGCAGAGGAGAACGGGAGGAGGAAGGTTTCAGTATGTTGATCCAGATCAGCTGAACTCAGGGGCTCTCACACCCTCATTTCCTACTTGCACAAAATTAGGATTAAGAGACTTCCTATGAACAGCTGAGTCAGATCATCTTTGTTATTATTTTTTCTTGGAGCAAATGCCCCTGTTTAAATCCTACAAAGCTGAAGACACACAGAAAAGCAAGGCAAATCCGAGCACCACAAGCTATTGGGAATGAACGCCGTTATCAAGTTAAATTTGCTTTTGCATTTGATTTCCTTCTTTTTTTAGCTAACAGTGCCTCATACTTAAATATCCCCTGAAGGGAAAAGAATATTAAAACCTACAGAACAGCTGACATAAAGAAAAGGACTGAAAACAGCACCTGACTAAAGTTGTTATTATTCTTCACCTTGATACACACTCACACACACCTAGACATTAATCCTCAGCTACCTTTTTATTAACAGCTCCTCTGACAGCTGAGAGGGTTCCACTTTAGTAATAAGAATTTGTTGCATTTTATCAATAACAGGATCAAAATTGCACAGGAATATCCCTTCAGCTCCCAGCAGGCAAGTGTCCAACCAGACATTTTGTAAAACTTTTTGGGCTTGGTACAGAGCTCACTGATCTCTACAGTGGCTCTAAGATGAACTGTACTGAGTGCTGGTTGAGATCTTCAGGCTTGTTTTTACATCCCCATACATGAAAAAAAAAAAAAAAAAGGATATTAAATGTTGAAATGTGATTCTGGCAAGTGGGAAAAATGCTCAGCCCAAGGATGGAATCTTTTTAGTGATTAATATTAATTATTCAGTTTGGGGAAGGGAAAAAACTATTATTTTTACATTCAAAAATAAGGAAATGAAGATTGTCACTAGGATACATCACTCCAGTAATTTCTGTGTCTGTTCAACTCATGGGTTAAGTCTCCAGAAAGTAAAAAGCAAATGAGCCATCCAAATGCAGAAATGTTGCCTGTCCCAGATTCAAGGTGCTCACTGGTTCTGGACCCTGCTAGCGAGTCTGGGAAAACCCAAAAGAAGTTGAGTCAGAGGAAGAATGGTTTCCAAGTCTGAGCTGGACTTCATCCTTAATGAAGCAGGAGACCTGGAGATGGGCATAACCTTCAAGTGCAGAGGTGCCCGTTACAGGAAAGGAGCAGGGAGGCTCTGGGACTGCAAGCCAGGACTTCTCCCGTTCAAGAACAAACTGCTTCTGTAGGACTACTGCCAGGAGTGAAAAATAATAACAATGGGGAGGTGTCCAAGCCATCTCAATAATATTTCATGGAGGCTGAGACCATGCACAGTTTGAGCTAAAGTCTGACCTGCAGATATCTAATCTCAATTACTGGGCAATTAATCTTGGGAAATACATGTTCTCACTAAACGATGGGCTTGGTCCACCGTCAGAGGAGGTACAGCCAAGCATGGCCTGAGGGAATCTGGTTGCTGGAGTGTTGCCCCTGGTTCAAAAGCTCACTGTAGGATTGGGAACTGTGAAGATAAACTTGCAAGAAATGTGGAAAGCAGCTCTCCAAACTCTGCCAAGCCCCCAGATATTTTTTTCCCCTGTTTTTTTTCATTGAGCTCTGCCCGGTACTGGCCAGCACAGAGATTTAATCTGTTATATGGATCCAGGTGCCTTTATGGTTCTGTCCCTTTACCACAGAACATCTCACAGGGGCTGGTGGACATTATTATTGCAGTGTATCGGAGAAAAAGACAAGAAATATTGCTGCTTTAACAGCGGCTGAGTGCAAAGGTCATTCTCCCTTGTGCTGGATCTGCTGCTAAATGTCAAAGGCTGCAATCCAGTCCTGCTTGGCTGGGATATTGCTCTGAGGTTGTTCTCCCTCCAGTGAGCTCACCTAAAGGGGTAATCATAAGGTTTAGATCACTAGAGGCATCTCTGAAAATTTCTCTCCTCCTCCTGACTTGCTTTTTCACACACTCAGGAAGCACGAGAGATACTTGAGACAAACGTTCCTCAACTAATACCTAGTTTGATGTTTCGAGTGAAGAAAATTAGATTATCTGGACGAAATAATCTAATTGTGGGAATGGGGGTGAGTGATGGCCATGGAAAGTGGCCTCCCTTCAGCAAATTAACCTCAGTTTCTGCAAAAGGCCATGCTGGCAGCACCTTCCCCTGCCAAACTGCCACTCGCCTGGTTCGTCCCTTTCCACACATCCCGCTGTACAGAGGGTGGTACATGGCATGCGAGAGCTCTCCGCAGAATCCTTGCGGACAGAAATACCTTCCTTGACATCAGGTGGAACTACCTCCCTTCTGCCTCCCGCTGTCTTCTCACTTCCCCTCTTTTCTGTTTCCGATCATTGGGAAGGAATAGAAACCAGCTTTTGTTGTGGTTTCATCTTGTTGGTCTTCCATACATATAAACAACTCCTCTGGCAGGATAACGTATACCAAAGCCTGCTCGAATGTACCCCACAGTAAATCAAACTGACTTTTAAGAACTTTTGTGGAGTTACTGCTTAGTCACCGCCATTTAAAAGATGAAAACCTGGTCTTGTTCTTTCACATGCTTGTTATAGCTTCTAGAAATTATGGTGATATTATCTAAGAAACAGGCAGGCAGGCAGAAGAAAGAAAGGAAGAAAGAAAAAAAAAGAAATACAGAAGGTAAGAAAGAAAGAAAATAAGACATTCCTACTTCTAGTAAAAAGAACATAGGAATGAATAATTTGAAAAATTGAAAATAAACCCAGTAATTTTTCTGTAAAATGGCCACTGACTTCTAAAAAATCTGAAAAGACGTAATACCTGAACAATGCACGGGTACAGACAGCCCACATTGTACCTACTTACGTGCAAATCCACATATTCAAGTTAGTGTGATTTTCTTTGAAAGGAGGAAATTAAACTGACTTTTCTTTTACCCAGAATGCTACAATGAGAACAAATAATGTAAGTATACACTTAACAAAATCTTGATCTAAAGAAACACAGGGAGGGAGAATTTTCTGATGCTGGTGAAAAGCAGTGACATTGATTGCAAGTAGCCTTTCTTTGAAACACAACCACATGACTGGTACCAGCTGGGCGTTGTTGTTTAATGCTGTCCTTGCAATAAAAGTTATATCATAGAATCATAGAATCATAGAATGGTTTGGGTTGGAAAGGACCTTAAAGANTACGACTGGTACCAGCTGGGCGTTGCTGTTGAATGCTGTCCTTGCAATAAATGTTATATATATCATAGAATCATACAATCATAGAATGGTTTGGGTTGGAAAGGACCTTAAAGATCATCAAGTTCCAACCCCCTGCCATGGGCAGGGACACCCTCCACTAGCCCAGGTTGCCCAAAGCCTCATCCAGCCTGGCCTTGAACCCCTCCAGGGATGGGGCATCCACAGCTTCTCTGGGCAACCTGGGCCAGTGTCTCACCACCCTCACAGTGAAAAATTTCTTCCTAATGTCTAGTCTAAATCTCCCCTCTTTCAGCTTATACCCGTTACCCCTTGTCCTCTCACTACACCCCCTGATGCAGAGTGCCTCCCCATCTCTCCTATATATACATACTTTTATAGATATGGTTTTTAGTTCCACCCATTCCTTGCACTTTGTAGCCATGGTATATCAACTCTCAACTCTCCATCAAAATATTTGCTAGAGAGATTTGCCTCTGTGTTGCCTGAAGTACATTACACCGTCTCCTGTGAGCCCTCTATCTGCACATCTGTATCCAGGTACACTTGAATAACACCCAGAGATTTGACTTCTCTCCAGGAAATTTCAGAAGTAAAGCTGAAGCACCATCTCACAGCTGGATATACTGCCACACATCTGGGGCTTTGGAGGGTCTCCTCGGAGCATGCTTTCCTGCACTTGGCGATGAACAGAGACGCTTTGAGTAGCAGCTCAGGTTTGCTTATTTCACATGACAAACAGACAAAATTCAGCATTACTGATGCAAAAGGGCCTGGGAGAAGAACTGATACAGGCTGGACCACGTCGAAAGGAAGTAAGATTTGTTCATACACCTTTCTTAACCCAGAAATCGGTTTAGACAACCTGAGGATGTGATTGAATAACAGATACCAGATCTGCTAGAACCATTTCACAAGCAGAAAAACAGACACCTCCGATGTGGTGCTAGCTGTTAGCCAATGTGCAGGAGCTCTCCCCGCTGGCTTTGAGTGGGGAGGGAAGGGAAATTAAATAAGCAGGCTGACTTCTGAGCTGTGTGAAGCACTGTTGAAATCAGCAGAAAGGAGCTAAGGAATCTGTCTGACATCCTGTTAAAACCAAGGAGCTGTTACTACAGGAGGCCTCTTGACAGGGTATCAGAGTGCACACACTGAAACGAGTTGCTTCATGGGCAGCCGAATGTGCAAACCCTCTTCCAGTGTCCCTGCCCCCATGAGCTCATTGATGTCTACTGCAAGATGGGTTATGAGCGTTAATGAGAACTCTCTGCTCTGCCTGGCTGCCTACGTTCATGAAATTTAGAGGAACACAACAGCTTTGGGGCCTCTTCCACCCCGTCAAAGATAGGTTAGATTACCCAGTGGGTTCAAAGCTCAAAGGAGGAGCCCTTGACGGATTGACTGATAGATGGGCCCAGGCACATGCTTACCAACAGCTTGATTGTACAAGTCTGATTTCCTTTGGAAAGAAGGAGAGGAGGTTTTATTGGTCCCAGCCAATAGATGGGATAACTTCTGGCAAATTCACAGAATCACAGAATGTTAGGGACTGGAAGGGACCTCGAAAGATCATCCAGTCCAATCCCCCTGCCAGAGCAGGAACACCCAGATCAGATCACACAGGAACGCATCCAGGCGGGCTTTGAATGTCTCCAGAGAAGGAGACTCCACCACCTCTCTGGGCAGCCTGTTCCAGGGCTCTGTCACCCTCACTGTAAAGAAGTTTTTTCTCATGTTCAAGTGGAACCTCCTGTGTTCCAGCTTGAACCCATTGCCCCTTGTCCTATCACTGGATGTCACAGAGAAGAGCCTGGCTCCATCCTCCTGACACTCACCCTTCACATATTTATAAACATTAATTAGGTCACCCCTCAGTCTCCTCTTTTCCAAGCTAAAGAGACCCAGCTCCCTCAGCCTTTCCTCATAAGGGAGGTGCTCCATTCCCTTCATCATCTTTGTGGCTCTGCGCTGGACTCTCTCCAGCAGTTCCCTGTCCTTCTTGAACTGAGGGGCCCAGAACTGGACACAATATTCCAGATGCGGTCTCACCAGGGCAGAGTAGAGGGGGAGGAGAACCTCTCTTGACCTACTGACCACCCCCCTTCTGATACACCCCAGGATGCCATTGGCCTTCTTGGCCACGAGGGCACAGTGCTGGCTCATGGTCATCCTGCTGGCCACCAGGACCCCCAGGTCCCTCTCCCCTCCTTAAGACGCTACTGTAATGACAACTCCATGGCAAAGCTCCTTGTGGGTTTTGAAGATGTCACTTTAATGCCTCCCCGAGCCAAGTGCCCTTGCTGAGCTTGAGGAGCTATGATACCATCACCGGTGAAGGTGTCACAGCTGCAAGTGTGCTGAAAGCAAAGGTCTAAAGAGAAGGAGAGCTTTTCAGAAGCATGCCCTTCATTTTAAAGGGCAAGGCTGTGGCTTTGAGAAGCTGAACAATCTCTCTGAAGCACGATTTTGTTTGTGCTGCAGGGGTATTTACTGTTCTAAGATTTCCTGGCATTTGGGTGGTGTAGGTAGAACAGATTTACGTAAAAAGGCGGAAAAAAAAAATCAAACCTTCAAAGAAGCTTTAAAAGGACAATATCCAAGCCCACCGTCTGTTTGGGGGATTTTATTTGGACAGAGCTGTTGCTGAGCCTTTTGTGACCAGACATTTGTACATGTTTTACGGCATGTTTGCACGGCTGCACGCAGGAGATAATATAACTGACAGGCTAGTGATGATGGATTCCTACAGCACAGAGGATGCAGGGAGGTCGAGAATGGGGCTACATCCTCTCCAGTATGCCAACACCATCTTTTCCTTTTTTTTTCCTGCATCCCAGCAGCAAGATGTTCCCCATCCATAGGTAAGATGCACATGGAGGGGTGCTACGGTTCTGACAGGCTGGTCTCAGAGGGAAGCCCCCTCCAAACACCCCTCAGATGCACCCCTGTGCCCTCTGATCACTTTCTAGAACACCTCCTAAAGCCTGGAGAAGACTCATGCAAAGGTGAGGTGGGGAAAGAGGACAAAATAAAGAAAGCCAAATTTAGTCAAGGCACTGAAGAGGATTTAGAAGACGTGACTTCTGCTCCAAGTTGTGTAATGAGATGCTACTCCCAAACCACAATGGGTCACTGCTCTTCAGTTTCCTTGTCCATACACTGAACAAGGCAGGGAGGCTGATTTCATCTGAAAGAGGCTTTGAGAGCCACAGACAGAGCTCCAGAAGGGCCAAGTATTATCTACATCACCCAGCAGAGCAGCATCCATTTTACAGCCATCCTTCCGCCCTTCTTCACTTTGTGGGTAAGGGTGAGGAGCTTTACGTTGCTGGTACAGCAACGTGGACAGGAAGGAACTGCAGCTTTGCACCCCACTCTGTTCTGTTCTATGGTCAGGAACTGGTGTGTTCACAACTGCCTTAGTATTTGAGGTATGGTCATCGGAAGAAATGTCTAACTCTGGAAAACTACAAGAACTGAAGGACAGAAAAAGAAAAAGAAGAAAAAAACAGCTGGAAGCATACACGCACAGGTAGAACTTCTGCAAAATTTCTATGCCAGTTTCTGCAGCCCTCAACCTATTTTTTTTTAACATCAACTTGGCAAAATAAACTATAATCTGCATTTTCAGTGGTTGCTTCTTTGGCTGTAATTTTTCCTATGCTCACATCTCAGCCCTAAAAACATTTTCGGAAGGGGAAGCAAATATGTGCCCTTCCTGGTGGCAAATCCACTGTCTCTGCACTTCATCGGGCTGTGAAAGGCAGACTTTGCACTGAGAGAAACAACCCAGGATGAACCAGCACGTTCCCTCCCTTCGTTCATCTTTTGAATGCCTTTTGCATGTCCTCAGATTGTATCATGGTGCAGGTAATGGTGAAAGACTCTTCAATATTCGCTTTTCATTGTTGGCTGTTATAAAATTCAGTTTTCAGAGGGGGAACGTGTTTGCTGAAGAAAATCTGAATAAGCGAACATCTAATTGATGGTAAGAGTACGACTAAGGCTCAGGTGCTTGGACTGTTCTTGAGGAAACTTTCTATGCAGGCCTTGGTCCAAAGGCCATTGGTGTCTGAGTAGGCTTTGGACTAAATCCTGAACAGTTTTGTTAGCCCAGGCTGTTTTCAGACCCCATCACTATGACTCTGGAGACTTACGAATTTTCACAGAGTAGAGAGGAAACCGTATNGTCCCTCAAAACAACATCCAGTCTTTCCTTGAACATACCCAGGGTCAGTGACTCCACCACCTCCCTGGGCAGTCCATTCCAGTCCCTGACCATCCTTTCTGAGAAGTAATACTTCCTAATGTCCAGCTTGAATCTCCCCTGCCGTAGCTTGAAACCATTCCCTCTGGTCCTATCACTAATGACACGAGAGAAGAGGCCGACCCCCAGTTTAGCATTTGGGTTATGGACAGCCAAACTGTTGTTTTCCAAGGACATCAACTGATGAATGTGAGCGTTTCCTTGGATTTCCATCTTTACCCTGAAGGCAAAACACATGTGATCTATGAACTCTGCTGGCTCATGGGATCACAGTGGGTTCAACCAGGCACCATGTATTTGTTTTTGATCTGCCTGGAGCTGGTGAAGAAATACTTCTTCATATAAAACCAAGACAATTGTGTACTGGAACAACATCTTTCTCTTCTTCAAGGGTACAGGAGAGGACAGTCTTATAACAAGCTGCTTGTCCCAAGCTTCATGTCTGGTAGAGCAGCCCATGGGTTTCCCTGAGGCACCGTGAGGTGGGATCAGAGTCCTACAACCTATTTGCCAGTTTTCCCACACGCAGTGGC
>VZTO01025931.1:1925-65896 GCA_013400615.1 Syrrhaptes paradoxus
ATTAGGAAGAAGTTTTTCACTGTGAGGGTGGTGAGACACTGCAACAGGTTGCCCAGGGAGGTTGTGGATGCCCCATCCCTGGAGGTGTTCAAGGCCAGGCTGGATGAGGCTTTGAGCAACCTGGTCTAGTGGAGGGTGTCCCTGCCCACGGCAGGGGGGTTGGAACTTGATCTTTAAAGTCCTTTCCAACCCAAACCATTCTATGATTCTATGAAGAACACGTCTCAGGCTAAGTGTTTAAGTTAATAACTTTGGAACTTTATTTGGATCCATGGCAGGTAAGTGCATTTTCCTGTCACTCTAGTAAGTATTTTCATTAATCTGTGACCTGTTGTGACCAAGAATAAACATGGAACAGGGATCTGCTCAACTTTCACCCATTAAGAGTTTTCAGATCTGTCTGTCTTGCATGCATCATCTTTCCCCTCTGTACATTCGAGAGATAAATTACACAAAACAAAAACATTTCACTGGTAATAACATACAGTGTGAGAATATGATTTAAACCTCTAGGTTAAATATTGTTTTAAGGAAGACAAAGGTATTTTTAGGACAAAGCAGACAGAGGTTTAGCTAAAATTAATGTGCAAAATATTTGCATTTAATTTGATTTAGATGTTAGCTGAAAACATCTCATTAAAACAAAAAAAAATCTCTGTTTATAAGACTCACTGTAAAAATGGCAATGTCGGTTCTGGGATCAGGGTGCATTCCAGGCTTCAAATAAAATTTCACACACACGTCACGCTTTCTTCAGTATTCCCTGCAACTTCTTTTTTTTCTTTTTTTTTTTTTTTTTTAAATACAGAGTACATTTTATTAAAATGGAGCAGCGAGATTTGAAGTAACAGCATTTTGCGGGCTGCTTAGACAGTATTACTTGACACTGAAGGATTTGTTTTGGTACACAGAATATAAAACCATTTCCTCCAGATATTTTGTGTTCAGCATAAAATATTAAAAATGTCTCATTTCCAAGAGATCTGGTGGGAGTTCATGACAGATGCGTTATATCTTTTTGTTTTTAAATTTTTTTTTGCAGCATTATTGCGTCTAATTAGCCCTGATGATTTACCCATGACAGTATGAACTTCTTGAGAGGAAAAGAAAAAGTGGAGCGTCATCTTTGGAGCAAAGAACAAACATGTTTTTTGGGGAGATGGAAGGGAGCAAAAGCACCGACTTGAGGTGGTTTATAAGAAATGCCCACAAGTAGCCCTGAGAGTTTTCACTTATTTATGCACCGCCATATGATCCATCTTTTTTGCCTTCAGCATTACAAACCAGCCTTGGTGCAAACATGCTCTCCAGGTGTTGGCTCAGCAATCGTGTCACTGCTCCTTTATCTGTGCCCGACGACTAGTTACAGAGGACCCACTGCTCCAGATGAGCTGACAGTGACGCTAAAATCCTGTCATGGAGGAGAGGAGGTACCGCAGAGCATCCCTTTCATGCAAGCGCCCAGCTCCAGATTAGGGGAGACTCCAGAAATGTGAACTCGGTCATGGCTGTCCCTAAAAAAAATGTTTATTTTTGCTTGCAGGGCTTCTCCCCCTCTTTGGGCGCCATGTAAAAATACCTTGTCAGAAGTTTCTCAGAAGACACGGAGGTTATCAGAGGAGGCTGGAGGAGACAACGGTAAACAGGTAGTCACCAGAGAAGCCTGAGTTGATGAATGCCAGCAGGGGAATGCAAAAAATCATTTGCATTGAAGATGGGGGAAAAAATGCACAAAGTTAAGATTTTTTTAAAGTTTCAATTAAAACATCACCGGTATTGTTTTTTTCACCTGACTGTAGCCCCATATGGCAAGGTCAGCCCTTTCCGTGAACAAACAGCTCAGTCGCCTCCAGTGTAGCTGTTATCTGCCGCAACAAGGGGAGACATTTGGCACAGCCTAAAGCTGGGGCATGAACCCTGGCTAAGCTTAAGACATTTATCTGACAGCATCAGCTGACACTCCACAAACACATTTGCTCTCCATGACCCCAGAGCATTTGTGATTAATCAAAAATGTATCTTGGATCTTGAGAACAAGCTACAAGCAGCACACACACGCACACAAAAAAAGAATATGCTCTCGATCTTGCTTATCGACTCCAGAGGTATATTGAATTTAGAAATAACAAATAGAATAAAATGATCAATATATTCTCACTTGTCCATGGAAGAGCAAACTTTATCCCTCCAGCAAGAAACATTGATCATGTAAATGTTCTGGAGCTGCTTTCAAGTAGAAAAAGCAAAGGCACCAGGATTTTTGGGGAGGGGTATTAGATGGAAAAAGTCGCTGGCGTATGTGCGCTAGTGCTTGGTTGGGAAGTATGCAAACAGCATTTAAAGCCATGGAGCACAGCAATGCACCTGAACCACCTCCACTGCTGCGGCCATTTCCATCAGTACATATTGCTAACATCCAGTTTGGGAAACGCTGTGCCAAGTGATCTTAATAAAACATTAAGGGGACTTTAAAACTTAATGAAGGCACATAATCTGCTTCAGAGAAAACTCCCTGCCTTAATTTAAATGAGACACAGTTATAACATATCCCCTATGCACTGTTTACAATTTATAATTTATGCCTTAGTTCAAATACACTACTTTCTGCAGTCATCTGCTAAGCGATTTGATTAGCATTTGAATATTGTAATATTCTAGTTCTCGATACTCAGAGTAACATGACGCCATGCATTTTATTTTAATGCTTTTTTTTTTAATTCACTAATAAGCCTACCAAGCTCTACTCAGTTGTGAAGAAAGAAATCACACGTCCCACCCAGTCTAATTTGAAAATGGTTATATCTCTATAAAAAAACTCTCCACCATTTCACTTATTAAATCCCACTCTCTTCTGGTTACCTACTGCTCCGGCTACAAGTTGTTTTGTGCTCATACCATCACTCCACTATAGCAAAAAACTCC
The DNA here is from genome assembly GCA_013400615.1 of Syrrhaptes paradoxus. Classification (NCBI taxonomy): domain Eukaryota; kingdom Metazoa; phylum Chordata; class Aves; order Pterocliformes; family Pteroclidae; genus Syrrhaptes; species Syrrhaptes paradoxus. The sequence continues at coordinate 4,848 of VZTO01025931.1, forward strand.
TGGATGTGCTCCGGTCCCTGTTGGCATGGCAAACAAACTTTCATTGCATGTGCTCTCTATAAAATGGTGATACTAATTAGAAGATATAAACTCATGCTGAGACATGATATGAATTTGCTTTATGCATCTCCTAAGCTCACAGCAGTATTAGATTTATACTCTTGGTGCCCTCAACTAATATTCAACTAGAAACTTACAATTTTTTTTTTTCATCTGCAGAAAAAACGAAAACAAAAGTAATGGAGCCTCATTAATGCTATTCTGCAGAACCTCAGTAATCCACACTCCACTAATCTCCACATTCACAAGCAGCGCACAGAAAAAAAAAAAAAAGTGTGTTGTTTTTTTTTTTTTTCCTGCGGAGACTGGGAAGCAGAACGGTATAATGAAAATTCACAACAGTATTACCTGGTGCCCATATATCACTTTTCGAGATAAGCAGATGAGCAAGCGCCACCCCAGTTTATGGAAAAGGTCATTGAGGTGCAGAACTGATCTCCCTGCAGCCTGAAAGTGGTTATTAGCACATGATGACCAACCATGCAACTCGGACTGCTGCTGCTAAAAACGTCAGGCTATGTTTACTATACCGAAAAAAAAAAAAGAAAAAAAAAAGAAAAAAAAAGAAAAAAAAGGAAGTTACTCAGGTACCCCAACTTCAACCTCATCTAGGACATCATTGCATATATGTAAGTTCATGACAAACTCTTGCAACATGGGCTGTGGGCACTAGACATCACAGCTGTGTGTTTTGACATCCATGGTGAAAATGAGCAGAAAATCTGACTCTTCCATATCAAGAACTATTTTTACTAGTGCTAATGCGCCTTAAATACCTTGTTCCACAGATGAGTGGCCTGGCACCTGCTGCATAAGAAATAGCCAATTACTGCTCAGTGTCTCTAATTTTCTGATTCAATTAGCATGCTTCAGAGCTTTCCAGTTTAATTGCAAACTACTTCACAGTTAGCTCGCTGATTAATCATTGCCCATCTGCAAGCCATCGCAAAACTTGGTGGAACAAATCTGTGTACTTTGGAATGCTGGGAGCTTAGCAAATCAAACTTGTTTTGGTATATAAAGCTTTAATTTTGTTTGCCCTTTTCAGCTGCACTTGTAAGAAGCTCTGTACTGATCAAACAGGAAGTCCAGAAAATAATATGCTACATTATGCATATAATTACTGTAAATACAGGCGAGACTGTAGAAACATCGCTTAAAGTTAGGTGCTAACATGTACAGGAGTAGGGGGTCAAGAAAACACATTTGGAATCAATTTCTTCCCCATTACGACAGAAAAGAGGAATTACGGAGAGGAAAAAAGAGGTATGAGATGGTGATGCTCTTCCAGCACCTGTGCCTCTGGAGGTATTTTTGCAACACACTGCTGCTCTGCAATCTCTGCTTACTATTTCAAATTTCCTTTTTAGAGGGAGCTGATAGCTTTCCAAAGACTTGAAAAGCTCGAAAAGTTGTAGTCTGTTGATTAAATACCATACCTACTCTCTTCTATAGGTTTTTAGCTTAAAACAGAACACTGAATGTTGGGTGGGATGCTATGACTGCCCAGCTGTCATGGAGCTGCTCCCTTTCCATATTTTACTACACCAGCATTAGTAAAATCCACTGAAATGACACAGCTTCCCTATTTTAAAACTATTTTTTTCAGGTGCACATAAACCACCCGTCTGGAAGACATGATTACAAACGTAACAGCAGGAAATTAGCAATAATATTAAGTATTTTCCACAAAAACAAAAGTATAAACACAATTGAAGCCTATAGATTTGAAAATTTTGCTTAAATTCCCTGCAAGATTTTAGCATACATTAAATTCAGTGTATATCACCGATGCATCAGTCCTATGGGATGCTAGACATCCATGATGGATTGGCGTTAAATTCAGTAAGATGCAACAGTGCCCAGTGTCCTGTGGCACCACGCTTCAAGAACGTTCCAGAAGTGGGGACATGGTGAATATTTTATCTTTCCAAACCCCATTACTCAAGAACACAAAATAAGTTGCTGCAGAGCTTTATAATACACTTACCATTTTCCTAACACCATTTTTCTGTACCAGGTGAGATCACTTTCCAAGAATAACCTACGCAACTTCTCCATGATGAATAATATAGACATGGCAAACACGAGGCAAAAAGTCTTTCATGCTGTGACATGCCAGCTTGTCTCCCATTTAATGTTATGTACATGTAGACACACATGAGTAGAGGTTTTCTGCAGTGCATACAGATTACAGATTTAAGACAATAATTTCAAGCCATGCTAAAGAACGTGCTTCTACTCTGGGAAAAAAGCTTTCCTTGTCTGTGAAAAAAAAAAAAAACACACCATGGTTTAGGAGTTCTACCTGGGTTTTTTTGAGTGTTTTTAAAAATTTTTTTATTTTGTGTTTCTGAAGTCACTGTGGCCTGTGTTATTTTTGTAACCGAACCATGAGGTTACCAAAATAACCTCCTCCATCATGACCAGTTCTGCATGTGATCACAGAATCCAGAAAACAAAGGCAAAAAAATTGCAATGTTTTTAACATTCCCAAGAGAGCATCTCCTAAATCTGTACGGCATCACTTAAAGTTTTATCCCCCCAATGCCTGCCAAAGCCAAGGCAAGCCAAGCAGCTAAAGCCCTGATGATTTACCCTATTCAATGGGGTTCCATCCTCAGCTCAGCATGTGGGAACTTGTGCTTAGGGCTCTGTGGCCAGGATACCCCATCACTCGGGGATGCAGGACGGTGCTATTCTCATCACCTCCCCTGACAACTTACTCATGTTTAAATGTAATTTTCAATTGCCTTCCCGGGGTGAGCTGGTTTCCCACTCTGGCCTCTTTATTCTGAATAAGAAGAAGCCAAAGCCATGTTGAGGTGCTTAATGCCGATCCCGGGAGGCTTTGCTGGGGTGTGAAACCCCATCCTTCAGACCCCCAGCTCTGATGCTCAGCCCTGTTACGAACATTTCCCAGAAAAACAGACAACTCTCTCAATGTGGATATTTGAGTTGCTTCCTTTGAAACACAGTGCAATTGTCTTAAAAAAAAATATTTACTACGCTTTGGAAGCACAGCATTAAAAAAAACTCCAAAACAACCCACCAACTATGACAAAAACCCATTACTTTCACTTCTCAGAGGGAGATTATGAAAATAAGCGTTGCTGTTTCACTGCTGTAGGATGATTAAGACCTTCACTGTACTTAATGATCTTTCTTTTCCTTCCTGCTTCCCACTAAAGGCACCCTGCAACTACCAAGAATTTTTTATTCTCCTTTGTTCTAGTCCTTTTAAGCTTTTCCTACAGTATCAGGTAAGATGTTTTGTGGTTTTTTTTTTTTTAATACAACTCCTACAGTTTATAAAAATTTACATTTTTTTTTTTCACAGAATCACAGAATGTTAGGGATTGGAAGGGACCTCAAAAGATCATCTAGTCCAATCCCCCTGCCGGAGCAGGAACACCTAGATCAGATCGCACAGGAACGCATCCAGGCGGGCTTTGAATGTCTCCAGAGAAGGAGACTCCACAACCTCTCTGGGCAGCCTGTTCCAGTGCTCTGTCACCCTCACTGTAAAGAAGTTTTTTCTCATGTTCAAGTGGAACCTCCTGTGTTCCAGCTTGAACCCATTGCCCCTTGTCCTATCACTGGATGTCACAGAGAAGAGCCTGGCTCCATCCTCCTGACACTCACCCTTCACATATTTATAAACATTAATTAGGTCACCCCTCAGTCTCCTCTTTTCCAAGCTAAAGAGACCCAGCTCCCTCAGCCTTTCCTCATAAGGGAGGTGCTCCATTCCCTTAATCATCTTTGTGGCTCTGCGCTGGACTCTCTCCAGCAGTTCCCTGTCCTTCTTGAACTGAGGGGCCCAGAACTGGACACAATATTCCAGATGCGGTCTCACCAGGGCAGAGTAGAGGGGGAGGAGAACCTCTCTTGACCTACTGACCACCCCCCTTCTGATACACCCCAGGATGCCATTGGCCTTCTTGGCCACGAGGGCACAGTGCTGGCTCATGGTCATCCTGCTGTCCACCAGGACCCCCAGGTCCCTCTCCCCTACACTACTCTCCAACAGGTCAGTACCCAACTTATACTGGAACCTGGTGTTGTTCTTGCCCAGATGCAAGACTCTACACTTGCTCTTGTTAAATTGCATTAAATTTTTCCCCGCCCAAATCTCCAGCCTGTCTAGGTCTCGCTGGATGGAAGCACAGCCTTCTGGCGTGTCAGCCACTCCTCCCAGTTTCGTATCATCAGCAAACTTGCTGAGGATGCACTCTACTCCCTCATCCAAGTCGTTGATGAATATATTGAACAGCACAGGTCCCAATACTGAACCCTGGGGGACTCCACTAGATACACGCCTCCAACTAGACTCCATCCCATTCACCACAACTCTCTGGCTTCTTTGCTCCAGCCAGTTCACAATCCATCTCACCACCCGATCATCCAGATCGCACACAGCATTGTTGGATTTCTTGGTTGGTTTAGTTTGCTCTCTTCAGGAAATGTCCTAAACCTCAAACTTTTACATATCTGTCTGTCTTGAATTGAAAAGGGTTAGAAAATCTTCAAAAACAAGTGAGAGGGAACACACCATTATTTTTACTTCCTTTTAAAACATTTTTCTTTTCCCCATTAAGAAAAGATGAAATTCAAAATAGCAGGAGCTGAGGAGGTCTTGTGTCCCTTTTTCACTACCCCTGCCTGCACATACTTAGTCTCTGCTTTTGATGGGGAAGAAAAGTAAAATATTATATTTTTTTATTAGTTACTTTAAAAAGTTTCAAGCCATGAGAATGTTATTTTTTACAAATTAAGACTTTATCTCCCCTTACATCTTTGTTTTTATGAAACATTCCTCATCTTTCTTTTAAAAATGACGGAATAGAGACACCCATCAGCACTTTTGGGGTGCAGAAATGGAAAATTAGGAAAGCTTTATTCTGAAATTAAGAAAAAAACAGAAAAAAAAGAAAAAAGGAGAAAACTGTGAAAAAGACTTGAAAAGTGAAATCCAATCCAGTCAAGGCAAAATAAGAAGGGGAACGGTCCAAAATGATGCCAAGCCAAATCCCACCCAGCAGTGCAGGGTAAGGATGGGCAGGTCGCTGCCCACCACTTCTGGCTGCTCCTTGACCACCACCGACAGTATGCGCATCTCTCTGTCCTAAATAAGCGGGTCGAGTAATTTGGAGTATGTTAATTATTCACAAACAATGTGGCTTGAAGAGTAACTACACAGGTACCTTGCCAATGATGAGAGTCCTATTAACAAGTTTACCGAGAAATTTTAGACTTCATTAGTAGTTATTCCCAAAAGGTGTCTGTCTGTCGAGACTCTGGACGGTTATGGTAACCTGCGTGTTGTCAGACATCTGTAGTTAAAGTAAGGCAACAATTACTGATCCTGCCTTTATCAGGTTTCTGATGAGCTCGGCACATGGCTTATTTTCTTATACTTTGACCCAGGCAGAGCAGTGCAGCTTAGGCCACTTTATTCCTTGTCAAGTATGAGCAAAGCAACAAATTAAGGGGAAAAAAAAATTGGAAAATGTCCACAGATTACTTTGTAATAATGAAACATAAACACAATCTCTCTCTTTCCCATACTGAGTTATCACTGCTGTGCTAGTATATACTTGTTAAATATTTATACAGCTCAGGTGAAAATCTATTTCACTCGACAGCTTGCATACTGCAATACCCACTTTCAGCAGAAGCACTTGAGCTACTGGTCCCCAGTGTGGCATGAAACAGAGGTTCAGAGTGTTTATAAAGATGAAACCAAAATGCAAACTCTTTGTTTTATGTAACTGTGAAAAAAAATTAGTATTCTACCCAGTAGCGCTTCGCCCTACTCATTCATTCCCTGGCTGGGGATGTAGGGTATATTCTGCAACGGAGAACTGACTTATTTCACCAAGTAACACAGAGAGACATGATTCCCACGTGCAAGAAGAATCCTCTCTTCAAAAATAAAATTATGCCACGTAAGCAAAATCATCATACGTGTGGAATAAGGGAATGAATAAGGAGTGCAGAAACCATGCAGGACAATAGTGAGGCAAGGGTGAGGATGCTCTGGGTCCAGGACACCTGCGCAGGTTCAGAGTACTCACCGCTTGTAGTCTCCCCCCACCTCTAAAACGCAGAATAAATAGAATAAAAATCACCCTGCACTTGTCCAGAACCAGGACAATATTGAATAAACTTGTTTATGCATTTATACATACCATTTTACTGAATTTTTATTTATTTTAGCAGCCACAGAGTCACAGAACTTATTTTAAACAATTACTTCAAACCAAACCTTTTGCATGAGTATCAACATGAACTCAATGTATTAAAAATAAACTTGAAAATCAGCTGTTATGCATATCCCAGAGGTGGTTTAATACATCCATCCATATATGTACGTAGCTGCTTATGAATATCCTGCTGCTTTGAAAACGACCTGCTATGTTATTTCACCACAATTTGCATTGTTATAATAGGTTATTGACTAATTTTAGGTTTAAGGGACTAAGGTAGTATTCGGTAATGACTCTGTGCTATAAGTTTATTGCAAGTGCCCAAGGTTCATTCACCCCAAGCAATTCAGTCAATAACCCATTTTTATACTTCTATCTCCTTCAAAATTCCAAACCAATAATCCCTGGCTTTTTTTTTTAATTATTTCAGTATCAGACTAACATTTCCCATGGAAATCAATATGGGTGAGATCCATTAGCCAAAAATCTGCAGCACTGCAATGCAAACATATTAACAATATTGATCTTCCAGGCTTCTGATGTTTTGATTGACTTTAATGTTTGTAAGCAGCAATAACAGAATTTCAATGACTGAAACAAACTTTTGATTAAAATTATAGATTTTAAATTTTTTTTTCTATTTTACTGTTTCAAAAGGTATCACATGGTTTACTTGTTTGCCATATATGATCACAGTAGTAAATACTTATTCAGTTTCTCATTTGTAAATATTAAGGTCTGCCACAGGTTGCACATCTTCAAATATACTTTTAATCACTTTTGATGTTCTTGTTCCACTACATCAAACGTATAACACCAGCACAAGCATGGCCAGATGTATTTTCACAGCATTTTCCCTTCTGGATCCTTGCATCTTGTGTGTTCCTGTTACCACCAGTGACCGGAATTTGAGCTCAATCTTCTCTTTTTTCTCACTCTCCAATAAACTTCAGCTGATGTTTTGATAGGAGATGGCCAAGACTTTGTTAAAGCCATCTTTCCAATGCGGTTCCTCCTTCCAAAATAAACATCTCAGATAAAATAAAGAGATCTTCTTACACTTTGGGTCTTTCTGTCTTAGGTATGCACATGCCTTGCTTGCCATACTGTCTGAATGTCCCACCACTTTGATCACCCTACCACGTAACAGAAGTGGCATCCTTGCTTGAGGGATGGGGAAGAAAAGCACGGAGAAATTACAGGGTACCTTCAGACAGCCTCGGTCCTACCTAGGTCCCGAAGGCTATGGTACCATTTCCAAAGGATGAGAAAGTTTGTCATCAGGAGATGTCATGGTAGACTGTTCCATTGGTGGTTTGCTGCAGTTGCTGTTGGCTCTCGTGAGCTTCGGACTAGTGCAAGACCTTTACTTGCCTTGGGGAAACCACTAGGCCTATTTGGAAAACAGAAATGACATAGACTACTGTGAGGAGACACCAGAGATGGGTCCATGCCACCTCTGTCCCCAGAAGACTGTGCTGGCATCTGGCACTGGCTGCACCGCCTGGACATCTCCATCATACCATACTCATACCAACATAGCCTGTGTATAAACAAGACCTGTGTATAAACAATCACCTGAAGGCAAAACTATGGCTTTATCATTCTGGTGTCTGGCAGAGGGATATGCCTCCTGTGGCTCCTTCCAGGCTTGCATTTCCATGATTCAATAATGTAACAGCTTAAGATACATGCCCTTGGTTGGACTGGATTTCCTCCTGAACTTTCTCATTCAAGAAGGTTTGTTTCTTTTGTGCTTTTTACATTAAAGCTGGGATTCACCTGAGATGACAGTGGTGGGCAGACAGAAGAAAAGCCCACACAACTTGACCAATAGAATGGTTCTACTATGCTTTCTTTTTAATCACAATCCTCTTCCTGCTCATGTCCAACTCATCAGCTCCACAGCCCAATCTGGCTCATGTGGCCAGCAGGGAAAAATTATGTGGAGCAGGAATAACCAAAGGATGAGGCATGCTGAGATGCTGGAACCACACGATTAAGCAAAAGAGAGACATGGCACCTGAGATATGGCGGCATTGAACAGAACATCCACCACTGAGGTACAGCACGTATGGGAGGCTGTGCTTTTGTCTGCTGTGTACCTCAAGATCTTGAGAGTGATCATGAAACAAAACTGCCTCCAAGTAACAATGTTTTGGACAAATGGCAGACAACTGCACAAGGCAGGCAGAGATCCCTCCTGTAGGCAAGGAGCTAGAGAGTGGAGACATTCTGCATTGACCATGACCATGACCAGAGACTGTCCAATTTTGAGTCTTCAACTATCTTCAGTTTGAAAAAAAAACCACCCCACATAAACTAATAAACTAAGAACAGTGGACAGCTATGAATCTAACTACAAGAAGAAATGAAACTGGTGACAACAGGATTGGTAACATTGCAAATTGTATTCTTCTGTGTTTGCACTGTAAACAACTAAGCACCAATTTATAATCCTAGAAATTGAAATACCTTGTTCTCCAAACACTCACAGAACAGGCAGTCTCAGTACAAGCTTTTTTATGTACCCTGACAATATGTCTACACATGCTCTGAAAACTGCTCCAGGCTGGGGTAGCATATTTCAGGTCTCCGGCACATGAGCTTCCCGCAGATTCCATTGCAGGGGTTTGAAGCGCTGCTGCTCTCTGCTGCTTGTCCTGCCTGTCTGCTCAAACAACAGCTCCCAAGGTAGAAATTAATGTGCCCAGCACNAACAGCTTAAGATACATGCCCTTGGTTGGACTGGATTTCCTCCTGAACTTTCTCATTCAAGAAGGTTTGTTTCTTTTGTGCTTTTTACATTAAAGCTGGGATTCACCTGAGATGACAGTGGTGGGCAGACAGAAGAAAAGCCCACACAACTTGACCAATAGAATGGTTCTACTATGCTTTCTTTTTAATCACAATCCTCTTCCTGCTCATGTCCAACTCATCAGCTCCACAGCCCAATCTGGCTCATGTGGCCAGCAGGGAAAAATTATGTGGAGCAGGAATAACCAAAGGATGAGGCATGCTGAGATGCTGGAACCACACGATTAAGCAAAAGAGAGACATGGCACCTGAGATATGGCGGCATTGAACAGAACATCCACCACTGAGGTACAGCACGTATGGGAGGCTGTGCTTTTGTCTGCTGTGTACCTCAAGATCTTGAGAGTGATCATGAAACAAAACTGCCTCCAAGTAACAATGTTTTGGACAAATGGCAGACAACTGCACAAGGCAGGCAGAGATCCCTCCTGTAGGCAAGGAGCTAGAGAGTGGAGACATTCTGCATTGACCATGACCATGACCAGAGACTGTCCAATTTTGAGTCTTCAACTATCTTCAGTTTGAAAAAAAAACCACCCCACATAAACTAATAAACTAAGAACAGTGGACAGCTATGAATCTAACTACAAGAAGAAATGAAACTGGTGACAACAGGATTGGTAACATTGCAAATTGTATTCTTCTGTGTTTGCACTGTAAACAACTAAGCACCAATTTATAATCCTAGAAATTGAAATACCTTGTTCTCCAAACACTCACAGAACAGGCAGTCTCAGTACAAGCTTTTTTATGTACCCTGACAATATGTCTACACATGCTCTGAAAACTGCTCCAGGCTGGGGTAGCATATTTCAGGTCTCCGGCACATGAGCTTCCCGCAGATTCCATTGCAGGGGTTTGAAGCGCTGCTGCTCTCTGCTGCTTGTCCTGCCTGTCTGCTCAAACAACAGCTCCCAAGGTAGAAATTAATGTGCCCAGCACATTAGCATAATTTCATTTTTTTTTTTTTTCAGTTTAAGGTCATAATCTTGTGGGAACGTGTGTACCACCCTACGGTCTTTGGTAAAGAAGAAGCAATGGGGGAAAGGCTGGTACAGTTAAATAATCACCAGTCTGTCTCCACATCTATTCATGGCCAAGCCTATGAGTTGTGAAGTCAGGCACTTGCCCACTAAAATGCATTAATTTTATATTTCATATATATAATTTTGCCAACATCAGACAGATGTCACCCCAGCTTTGCAGTGGGCTGAATGCTGGACAGATGTGAAAAAATGCTCTGCATCTCATGAGCCATGCTCCAAGCCCCTGACGTGGTTTCTTAATTCCAAGTTTTGCCTAGGACAGAGTACAAAACATTCACACCGTTCATTTATTTGCATATTCGTCTTTTCTGTCACAACAAAGAGACAAATTTACAATGATTTTTTGTAAGATTTGCCTTCGGTGTCTAGTTGCATAAGTAATTGCCAGAGAGTTACTATTTGCATGAAACAGCCTATTATCCAGTATTATAATTTCATAATGGGGACATATGGTGCTGTCCCTCTTGTCATTGCCCACCCAAGTTCAAGATACCCATGGCAGGCCTTGGTGAATCCTGCTTGTGCGGTGCATCCCGACTGAGCAGTCTGAGCTCAACCTCTGTCTCCAGCTTTGGCTAGTGCTTTTCTGCCCGTATCATCTTCTGAAAATTCACGTGAGGATGACTTTAAAACAATGAGACTAAAAAAAAACCAATTTGAGGGTTCTTTTTTTCTGAGCCTTGCCAATGTTAGCTGAAAAATTCTCAGGGTTTTTTCCCCACAAAACTACGTGGGGCAGAAGTTCATATTAAAATGTGCAAGACAATATCATAGAATCATAGAATGGTTTGGGTTGGAAAGGACCCTAGAGATCACCCAGTTCCAACCCTCCTGCGACGGGAAGGGACACCTCCCACTAGCCCATGTTGCTCAAAGCCTCAGCATCTGTAAATAAGAGTACAGACCACCACCAACTTGCTATAAAAGCATAAATTAGAAGATAGTTGTTGGCATCTGATATTTGCAATACTGAACACGGTGCACTTCTCTACCACTGGTGTGACAAGCTGCTGATGTCCTGAAATGACCATCTACCCTCTTTATATGCAAACAAATATACTGCTATCAACATGTAATATCATCATCCATGATCTTGACATTGAATTAGATCAACAGACAATGAGGTATAACATACAGAAAAAGTGATGGATGTTGAATTTGCAAGCATGGATTTGAGAAACAGCTCTACCAAGCCACGGCAAGTGCCACTTCTAACAAATTATCAACATCTTTGGTGGATGCCTCTTCCCACCAGATCCTTTAACACCGACTCTTCCATTTGGCTGTGCCAAATGGGTTTTAACCCTCTCCCCACTGAACTTCATCTGAAAAGACATCTAAACAGGAGTATTTTAAAGGTCTGTGACTTGCCCCAAAATATTCTCCATAGCAGGAACTGTGCCCAGGTCTCCGGCAGCAAGCCAGCCTGCATACAATTAGTCTTCCAACCAGAGTGTTAAACCCCTTAAATCAGTCTGTTTTATTACCTTGGGTTTATTAAAGTGCCTTTAACTGTCTACTCTTAATGCAAGAGATGGAGTTCTGCCCCTAGCCAAGAACAAAACCCAAAGCCAGAAAAACTGTTGCTGTCCTTGCTCAAGTTGCTGTGTGTGAAGCTTGCACTCTACTGCCAAAGCAAGTTACTCAGAACATCCCCCCACAAAAGTAGAGAGGGCTGCCTGGGTCAGGGAATTAACGATCAAAGCCCACAGGGTGATGGGCACCTCCTAAAAAAGTGCTTGGGATCCTCATGTCCCAATGATAGTGACAGTGATGGAAACTCTGGGTGCTCAGAAGTTTCTGGACTGATTGATTAAATCATACATGGCTGGCCGAAGGATTAATATTTTGAAGTAGAAAAGCATGCAAATACAAATATACAAATCCCATAGGACAAAATGGCTTCTCTTATTTAATAGTAAAAGAAAATAAAAAAAAAAAAGGACCCCCCTCCCAAGTGAATTAAAATATCGTGTGTACCAAGCATCTCATCAGTCCGTAATGCAAAGAATCAATTACAGATTCCTAAATGATCTGCAGGCTTTCAGGATCATTTTGCAATTATTTACTTTGGGCTTTCACAGCAAGCCTTGTAGACTGAAATAGAACATAAAAAACATAACGTAAAAGAGGTTATGACACAAATACAATTAAAAAAAAAAACCCCAAACAACTTTTTGACACTGAAGCATATGCTCTGCCCCCTGCAGCTAAAAGTAACATACTGAGAGTGCATGTTCTGTCAAGAATTACTAGTTTCAAGCATGGCTGGTGATTTTGGACAGTAGCACTTAAGAAAACCTTCAATCTGGCNTTCTCAGGGTTTTTTCCCCACAAAACTACGTGGGGCAGAAGTTCATATTAAAATGTGCAAGACAATATCATAGAATCATAGAATGGTTTGGGTTGGAAAGGACCCTAGAGATCACCCAGTTCCAACCCTCCTGCGACGGGAAGGGACACCTCCCACTAGCCCATGTTGCTCAAAGCCTCAGCATCTGTAAATAAGAGTACAGACCACCACCAACTTGCTATAAAAGCATAAATTAGAAGATAGTTGTTGGCATCTGATATTTGCAATACTGAACACGGTGCACTTCTCTACCACTGGTGTGACAAGCTGCTGATGTCCTGAAATGACCATCTACCCTCTTTATATGCAAACAAATATACTGCTATCAACATGTAATATCATCATCCATGATCTTGACATTGAATTAGATCAACAGACAATGAGGTATAACATACAGAAAAAGTGATGGATGTTGAATTTGCAAGCATGGATTTGAGAAACAGCTCTACCAAGCCACGGCAAGTGCCACTTCTAACAAATTATCAACATCTTTGGTGGATGCCTCTTCCCACCAGATCCTTTAACACCGACTCTTCCATTTGGCTGTGCCAAATGGGTTTTAACCCTCTCCCCACTGAACTTCATCTGAAAAGACATCTAAACAGGAGTATTTTAAAGGTCTGTGACTTGCCCCAAAATATTCTCCATAGCAGGAACTGTGCCCAGGTCTCCGGCAGCAAGCCAGCCTGCATACAATTAGTCTTCCAACCAGAGTGTTAAACCCCTTAAATCAGTCTGTTTTATTACCTTGGGTTTATTAAAGTGCCTTTAACTGTCTACTCTTAATGCAAGAGATGGAGTTCTGCCCCTAGCCAAGAACAAAACCCAAAGCCAGAAAAACTGTTGCTGTCCTTGCTCAAGTTGCTGTGTGTGAAGCTTGCACTCTACTGCCAAAGCAAGTTACTCAGAACATCCCCCCACAAAAGTAGAGAGGGCTGCCTGGGTCAGGGAATTAACGATCAAAGCCCACAGGGTGATGGGCACCTCCTAAAAAAGTGCTTGGGATCCTCATGTCCCAATGATAGTGACAGTGATGGAAACTCTGGGTGCTCAGAAGTTTCTGGACTGATTGATTAAATCATACATGGCTGGCCGAAGGATTAATATTTTGAAGTAGAAAAGCATGCAAATACAAATATACAAATCCCATAGGACAAAATGGCTTCTCTTATTTAATAGTAAAAGAAAATAAAAAAAAAAAAGGACCCCCCTCCCAAGTGAATTAAAATATCGTGTGTACCAAGCATCTCATCAGTCCGTAATGCAAAGAATCAATTACAGATTCCTAAATGATCTGCAGGCTTTCAGGATCATTTTGCAATTATTTACTTTGGGCTTTCACAGCAAGCCTTGTAGACTGAAATAGAACATAAAAAACATAACGTAAAAGAGGTTATGACACAAATACAATTAAAAAAAAAAACCCCAAACAACTTTTTGACACTGAAGCATATGCTCTGCCCCCTGCAGCTAAAAGTAACATACTGAGAGTGCATGTTCTGTCAAGAATTACTAGTTTCAAGCATGGCTGGTGATTTTGGACAGTAGCACTTAAGAAAACCTTCAATCTGGCAGTTTTCTCACTACACACTTACTAAAGCATCCCCACTGTCCAAACTCCCTGGAGTTTGGGGATCTGACCTCGCGGAAGGAAAAAAAAAATAAAAGCTTCCCAGGGTACTGTTTTGATCTAGTTTGTACATTTTTCTTCCCAGATCTTTATTCCAATCCATTCCCTGGAACACGTAGCAAATGTAAGCGAGTATTTTGCTCCTTTCCTTCGTGGGAACAGAGTGAAAACGAAGCCGGCCACAGCCCACACAATTGCTGTTAAAGGTAGTGGTGTTCTCAGCAAATAATTATTTACAAGCTGTAAGATCAAGAACAAATTGATCAGCACAATTTATTTTTTATTAATTTCACTTATTGTAAATTGCTTGCCTGAAGACATCCTGGAATTAACATGAATAAAAAGCAGACTTCTCTTTTTACTCTTCTGCATTTTACTGTGCTGTACAAAGGGTACGCTTATTTATTATAAATTACATTAGCTACAGGCATTCTATTTTTTTTTTTTTTTCTTCCTGGTTAGTAAATTCACAAACTCACAAAGCAATCCAGATTTCAGTGTGTTTGCTGTATGTATGTATTCAATGAATTCATAAATGGATTCTTAATAAACACTTCATTAAGGGCTTATTCATTATTCCCAGTGTGCGACTGACCACATCGGCAATGTGTATGTGTGTTTTACTCCCTGACTGGGGGCAATGTGGACATAAAAAACAATGATAAGGGATAGCATCTTCGTAGTTATCACTTCTTAACTTTCTTCTGCTATTGCAGACTTCCAGAGGGTAGATTTAGATGGGATATTAGGAGGAAGTTTTTTACTTCCAGACTTTGTTCTGCTAGCATGTCAGACTGGGGAGGACACTGTTATAGATAACTGTCAGTCCTCCGCATCCTGCCAAAACCAATAGATAATGTCACCCACCACACCCATCAGAAACTGAAACTCAAACTTTCATCCATGTATTATCTTTGCAAATATTTTTAAAAAATCTATTTTTATTTGTATTGCACAGTGTTTATCCTGTCTCTAAAAACTACAGAAAGCATGCTTTCAAAATTATGAAAACAGATTAAAAAAACAATGAACCTAAGAATCTTTGTGTAATCTGGATTTTCAGTCCTTTAAGTTTCACTTTTTCTCTGCCTATTCATACAGTCATAGAGAAGCATGTGTGACAGAGATGTCCCAAGGTCAATGCCCTGGCCTACAGCAGGACCTGCAACACCTGAGCCATTTCTGCAAACTCCTATCTAACCTGTCCTTAACCAACTCCTCCAGCGATGGAGAACCCACAGCCTCCAAGAGCAGCACCCTCCAGCATACCATTAGAAAGCTTCCCTTAGCGTTTAATCAAACTTTTCCTGCTGCGATTTAATTTCACCCCTTTTTTTTACTATTTACCATGGAGAATAGACAGTTCCTTTCTTCTCTGCAACAGCCTTTCACACACCTGTTGATCTCCACCATGTTCTTTCCCTTCAGTCCTCTTTTTTTAGGTTCAGCCTTCTCAGTTTTTTTCACCTTTCTTCCAAAGGCCACATTTTCTAGGCTCCTCATCACTTCTCTTGCTTTCCTTTGGATGTTTACCGTTTCCTTCTCCTCTTTCATGGATCATGCTACCCATCAGCATACATAGTCTCCCACCTGAAGCCTCACCAATAATTTTGCAAGCTAAAGGCTTATTTATTTAGATTTACAAGTGCATCCAGAAACAGAAAAATAAAGTCTTTAATTTCCTTTGTCGGTAACTGTAGAATTACCCAATTAACTAAAACACAGCACACCATGTGCTCCAGAAATTAACTGCTGAGCAAGGGGCCCCACAGTTTCCTTCTGGAAGGCAAAGACATTGTTCTAACTCTGTTGTGTTATTGCTATTAATCGTCTTGTACTACCTGAAGCAATTAGCCCAATCTGAACAGTCCCCAAATAATAATTCTGGAGCAAAGCAGATACTCATGTAGTAGAAACTTTGCACAAAACCACCCTGTAACTGGAATGCGTTGAGGAAATAAGGAGGCATGAGAACGTCTAGTCCTAAATGAGGAGACTGACTGATTTTGCAGACCTGCCTCTGCCATCTTTTCCTCCCAGCTCTGACAGCTGGACCAGAAGAGAGAATCTGATCCCACTTCTTTTTCATGGAGGAGAAGACATAGAAAAATAGCCCTTTGCTTCAGGACAATAATGTTCAGCTTTGCTAGAGAGGACGCTTTTTATCCATTCAGGAAAAGCAACCGATGCCATGGTGACATAACACAACAAATGCTTGAAATTATTTTTTTCCTTCTACCATGAATCAAAGCAAGGAGACAGGGGTGGTTAGAGTAGGTCGGGAAAAGTGTTACATGTCAGCTCTGTAGGCAAAACACAGTCCATGTGAAACCTTCAAAAACATTATTTGCCTCCAACAGATGAGGTCATCTGTGTCCCTCGCAAGTCTCATGGGGGAAATGCAGGGCATGGTCAGAAGACATCAGTTTAAGCGGGAAGAGGGTATATTTAGATGGGATACTAGGAGGAAGTTTTTTCCTGTGCAGGTGCTGAGGCAGTGGCTGAGGCTGCCTAGAGAAGCTGTGGATGCTCCATCGCTGGAGGTGTTCGAGGCTAGGCTGGATGAGGCTTTGAGCAACCTGGGCTAGTGGAAGGTGTCCCTGCCCATGGCAGGGGGGTGGAACTTGATGATCTTTAAGCTGCCTTCCAACCCAAACCATCCTATGATTCTATGAAGTCATCTGGCTGACACTGATGGTCACCACAACATGAGATGACCTGTACAGCTAAAGCCTGAAACTCCAAAGGGTTTGCAAGAAACTCAAAAGAATCACAGTCAGTCTCAGTTTCTTTATGTATACCCCTTTCCTGGAGAAAACCATGGGGCCGGAGACAAAGACGGAATCACCA
Source organism: Syrrhaptes paradoxus (assembly GCA_013400615.1). NCBI lineage: Eukaryota > Metazoa > Chordata > Aves > Pterocliformes > Pteroclidae > Syrrhaptes > Syrrhaptes paradoxus. Next base: position 21,816 of record VZTO01025931.1, read on the forward strand.
ACACATCCAGAAGCTCATGAGCTATTTCTTCTTCCTGTTCAGGCCTTGAGGGTGCATTCATCACCGTGCTCAGAGTCAGCTAAGTGAGTCTGCGACCTCTCTGATGCTCCACAGCCAGCCCAGCTTCCGCTCAACACACTATAACCTTGCCAGGGACAAATACGGTAAATATATGGTAAACCTTACAGCTATTGCCTGCAAGAAAAGGTAAACAAATCTGACCTTGTACACAGCCATGACGGTTCATGTGTCAGTGAGATTTTGGTGTGCTTTGAGTGTTGTGTGATTATTTATTGTTGCTCTTATGTAAGTAGTGTTTTCTTCAGTGCTATTGCCTTAACAGCTTCTAGTCTTTATGGCTTTAATAATCTTCATTAATACAAATAAGTATCTGAATTAAGCAAGGGCTCATCTATTTCTGTGGCACAGCTACACCCATGCTAATCCATCAGCTGTCACAGCACATCACTACAAATTTGGGTGGGAAGCACGTGGGCAGAAGGCACTGAATGTCCGGAGACCTGGTGGTCCAGCTCCACGATGTCCCCCGAGATACCGTGTTGCTGCTCTGCAACACCCGTGCTAATGCTCCTAATCACAGAATCATAGAGTCATATAATCATTAAGGTTGGAAAAGACCTCAAGAATCATCAAGTCCAACTGTCAGCCCACACCACCTAACTCACTAAACCATGTCCCTAAGCACCACATCTACACGTTTCTTGAACACCTCCAGGGATGGTGACTCCACCACTTCCCTGGGCCGCCTGTTCCAATGCCTGATCACTCTTTCAGTGAAGAAATTTTTTTAAAATCCAGCCTAAACCTCCCCTGGTGCAACTTGAGGCCATTTCCTCTTGTCCTATCACTTGTTACTTTAGAGAAGAGGCCAGCACCCATCTCACTACAACCTCCTTTCAGGTAGTTGTAGAGATTGAACCCTAATGATAATACATTACAGGTGCTCCTCTGAGCAGGCTGTTCTGAAGAATGAGGCACTGCTGACAAAAACATTGGGACAGAAAAAGAGTAAAATAGATTTACTTTCTGCAGAGTGGAAAATCCAGAGGCAACTTGCTATCTCCAAGCAGCAAGTATGCAAGATGAGAAGATCAAGGCTTCTTTACATTAACACCATGGATTGGTGTGTGTCAGGAAAAATTAAAATATGCCCATTGGCTTACAAGGCTCCTAAAAGTTTTGAAGTTCACGGAAATGCCAATTACCTAGCAAACTATAGGAAGTTGTGGATGCCCCATCCCTGGAGGTGTTCAATGCGAGGCTGGGTGAGGCTTTGAGCAACCTGGTCTAGTGGGAGGTGTCCCTGCCCATGGCAGGGGGTTGGAACTAGATGATCATTAAGGTCCCTTCCAACTCAAACCATTCTGTGATTCTATGATTCTAAGCGTATGAACCAAAACACACAGCAAACTAGGACACACAGGTTCTGCAGAGAGCCTGTTCCTGTGCCTTAGATTTTTGGTTCTTGCCTAATATGTATACGTGAAATCTGAAAATAAAATTCATCCCATTTATCCCACCTAGAGAGTGATGACTCATATAGACATGGTGCATCTGCCAAAAGAGATTACAAAACTTTCCAGAAGATGCTTGTCTTGGAGGAAGGGAGCATTCATGCTTTATTACAAGTAAACAATTAGAACAAAGTTAATCCTAAATAATTAAAAAATAACAGATATGCGAACATAGCAGTCCAACACACACTAGGTCTCCCCTTCTTTACCTAAGAGGAATTCGAGATGAGGCAGTGGCACGACAGGGCAACACTGCCTGAAACTGATAAACAGAGGCCCCCTGCTCATGGTCCATGTTTTAATTTTTAAGAAAGCAATTAATGGGCGCAGATAAAATGCAGAGCGCTGTAATCCTCTGGAATGATCTTGTCACAACATGTGTTGCTGCGGTTCTACACTTTTACCTTTGCACTTTGTTGTATGTAGCAGAGCAACATAATTAACCACTGGCAGGTAGTGTTTACGTTAGTTCTCAAAAGGTTAAGAAGCTGATTATAGCTAAAATCAGCTTTGCCTGGGGCTTCAGTGGCTCTGTGTAATCAAATTAGACAAGCAGGGCACAGTGTCACCTAACACAAACCAGTGCACTTTCTTCTCTATTTTGACCTTTTCATTAGATGAGCGAGCCAGGTTTTAGCTTATTCCAAACATTTCAAAGAGACTGGTTCCCAATAAACTCTGAGTGATAAGCCAGGAGTTAGTCCACATAGTTTTCAGTGAGACTGCACTCAAAGAGATTCATCAGGAACAGTGTCAACTTTGCTTTCCCCCAAAATAACCTCTTGATTTAATTATATTTTCTTTTAATTTTTTTTTCTGCGTGAAAAAGATTTCAAAAGGTGACCAGCAATGGCTTCGAATCCCAAAATACCTTTAGCTGCTGTCTTTGTCTCAGACGTCTTTACTGTTTTGATTCTAGAGCTGCAGAACAAGTTCCTCCCATCCCGCAGCAAACAGATAACTTCATAAACATGGTGGATAACATATCAGCATTTCCAAGAAACCATGGACAACCCACCCCTCAGAGTTGTGGCTCTCCCTCTCTACACAGTGGCGCTACTCTTTGAAGTCAAGCAAGGTGAACGGTGTAATGGAGGTGTTTAAGGAGGTTTAATAATGTAGGGAGAGGAGCAATCCAGCCCCCCATCAGAATGCTTTCCGCATGACTATATTGTAACTAAATTTAAATGTAAGGCTGCAGTGCCAGTGGCTTCCATAATCATGGTATCTTTGAACATAAAAGGGACAAAAGACTGAACAGGCAAAGAATATACGAAGAAAAATAATGGCAAATTTAGATAAAAACCTGCAAGTTAAGGAACACACTATGCCTTCCTGAATTTTCTGCACTAATCTAACTGCATTTGTTGAATCTTTACACATTTGATCCTTTACTTCAACTGTAGCTCTGCCCATGTCTGTACTACAGATAACTTACAGAGCCTCTATGTCACGCAAACAAGCTAGCATTGTTTCCCATAGCTTCTGCAGATGATTTGTGCTTATTTATTTACAGCCAATAAAATCAAGAATTGTTATTTTAATTGATTAAGTCATAAATAAAGAGTTGCAGAAGTCAAGCCTCCATACTTATGCAGTCTGATGATTCCCGCTAATCCAGCAGTACTTAAACAAATTCACATGTGGTTAGCCTGCCTTGCCATAGCTGTAGATCACATTTCTATGCTGCAAGCTGTGCAAAAAAATCACTACGCCAAGTTTAGCGTAAGGACAGGAAACATGATGTCCTCCTATATTTTCAATGAACTTCAAATGACTGTGCTGTTCCTAGTCTGCATGGTTTATTACAGAGAAATGCATTCTTTAGGAAGAAAAAAAAACCTACTACACAGTGAAATACAAAAATGCATAGGTGGAGTCATACCTGACTCTATAATAACAATTTATTTAAAATAATCTGTCATTTTTGTTGCATAATGAACGGGTCAGGAAGTTCCCCTCTCCCCCTTTACATATTTAAAGCAAAAGTATGTTCCTCAGACAGAATGTACACTGGCAATACCTATTTTTGGTTTAAAAGTAAGTTCCTATATGCTTTTTTCATACGTCAACTCTTTAGAAGACAACACTCCTTTTTATTTTTTTTCATCTGACCGTGCTACACTATAATTAATTGATTTACACCCAATCTGCCATATGTTTGCTGCAGAAGCACATCACTTGTGGGGGAGGGGGGTGAGAAGGAGACACCCCCTCCATTGGGGCAGGGGTGGCCACAGCCAGCAGGCTGTCACCATGTGGGGCCACCTCCACTGTCCCAACCCAGCTGCATCGGGAGAAGCCACCAGTGCCCCCAACTGCTGCCAAACTCCTTCCTCATAAAGGGAAAAAATGAAAAAAAAAAAAGGCTTTAAACACTCGCAAAGGCATTTTCAGAATATAAGACGACACAAAGAAGCAGAGAAATTCTTAACATATGATCGGCTCTTTCAATGGTAACTTCTCTTCATCGCAATGACTGGCTGTAAATGGATTAATGGCATTTAACTCTAGAGAGCATGTCATTGATCTGTACTGAACATATAAACTGTTATATAAAACACACTCAAAAGACCCCCGCTTGTTCGTAACTTTCTATTAATATGTCATTTGCAAGACAAATTTTATTCAGAGATTAATGTACCATTTTAAAAAACCCTAGGCATAAATCTCCCAATCAGAAAATAACAACATAACAGTTTTAAATGCTGAACAATATTAATATTGCAATAAATTACGATTTTGGTATATTTTAGTCTTCTTATACCAGTTCAGAGAGTGTAGCACAGCCTTGCACTACTACAAATGAGTTGTTTCAGGGACTCTTAAAATATCAAATACGCAAACTTTGCTTGCACCGTGTCTCCCACTAATGCAAAAGAAGTATTGCAGCAATAAATGGTGATCATTGCCCAGATGAGACTCTGTGTTTGCAAATCAGCATTGAGTTTGTACTAAATCTTTAATTCCTGAATGCCTCCGTTTGCTTTTTTCCCCTGACTTTGACATTGCTTCAGTGTGAACAGCTATATTTAATTTACAAGGGTTTTTTTTGGTGGGTTTTTTTTTTCCCTCCCCAAAATCAGAAGGCAGGAATTAGATGAGTGTAACTTGGAGAGGCAGCTGAGATGAGTTGCTGGCAGGGTGAAGTGGTAGGTTTTAGTAATAGCTGGAAGCCGTAAGTGGTTCTAAGCTTTGAAGTCAGTGCAGCTTTGATGTGCTACTCCCATAGTTAATCACAAGATAGTCTTGAAAGAAAAAGATTTCCCAAATACCATCCAAGTGTCATTGCTTGTGAAATCCTTGTATGATTTCCCCCTCCCCCCCCAAGTTGAACTTTAAATCTAACATCGGCCTGCTCTCACTCTCTCTCAGCCATTCTTACTCCTTTTTTAAAGTGTTTTTTAACATGTTAAAAGGATAATTAAACCCATGCTTCATTGGATGTGGGAAGTAGCCTGCTGCATGTTACTTTTTCTTTGACAAATTTATTTCAAGTGCTTTCCTCCCCAAATCCAAGGGTGGGACCCTGAAGCAGCAAAAGATGGAGGGTGGAAGGTGGAGAGCATCCTGCTGGCACACCTGGAGAGGTCTGCTCACCTTCCCCCCATGGAATGGCCACTACTCGCCCAAGGCAAAGCATCCATGGAGAGGAGGAGAAGGAAACCCTTCTGCTCTGCCCATGGCTTTGGGATGGGCACCATCAAGGAGAAGGGACAGCCTGACGCCTGGCAAAGAAGCCATGCACTGCAATACTTTGCTATCAAAATGCACTCATGTATGTTGGGGATATATGGATGGGAGAGATGCAACATTGAGTCCAAGAGGAAAAAAAAAAAACAAACTCAAACCATCAGGAGAGTTTCCTTGATGGGTATTTTTCTCCCATCCTGAAACACCATGGATGAATATCTACTGATTTTTCCCACAGTATAAGTTGTCCTTGAGTTGCACACCAAGCCAATAAGAGCTTTCACATCTACTGAAAATATAAACAAAACTGTCCATGGACAGTTAGGTGTAAGAAAGCAACACATAAAAGCCTGATATTTAGTACCCTTTTAAAATAGTTCTACAATGCCCAGTTTATTATAATAGCTAGATTTTAAACCTGAGTCTAATCTACGCATCAAATGTTATCTACAACTCACATGACGAACCACAGCAAAAAAAACATTTCTGATGAGTCTGAAGCTAGCAGGGCAAGAGCATTAAAGCACATTAAACCACAGCCTTCACTCCACATCAAAAAGCTGTTCACCTGGGTACACTTCTATCTGAATAGAAAAGAGAGATGCTGGTCATAAAGACCCGTGCCCATCCAAATGGACAAAAATAAAGAAAAAGACATGTGAGTGGTAAATTACAGGAGAGCAACACGTCAAGGTTAGAGGTCACTGAAGATTTCAACAAATCTCAGAAGATATGGCAACAGATTAACCAAGGGGATAGACTGCCCTCCAACCTTAACCCGTTAAGACCTTTGAAGTCTTCTGGTGACCTCTATCCTGCTCTTTCATATTAGTTGTTAGTTACACTAATTACAGCCTAATAGTGGCACTGGAGCCAGACAATTTTTACACAGCCATCCAGAGGAGGACTATGTCTGGATCAGCCAAACCCTGCCCTGGACTTTGTGGGCACTCATGCCTGTAAGAGGTGTCCTGCGTCACCATGTCCAGGTGACACCCTGAATGACGTTAATTAAGTTTTGCACCTTCAAGAAGCTGGTGCTGTCTTTAATGAGGGAAGCCATGACCTAAATATAAGCCAAAGCCCAAACTCAGGTTTGCCTAAGTGGGGTCTGACAACAACGCTGAAACAAATTTAGTTCTAAAAATGGTTTTAATGTGCACCAGCATAATGATAACCCAAGTAAAGATGTAAAGTCCAACCCCTCATAAATACTTCATATTCAGCGCTGAAATCAAAGATGTAACTTGCTGTTGCTGCCAGTGAACTTGAGTGAGGGAGTGTGGGATTAGATGTGGCGTCTATTTGCATTGATTTTGCATCAATATCCATATTAATGCTAACACAATATTGTATCATATTTGGGGACAGCACTCAGCTCACAGATTCTCTCTGGCAGATGAAATATCAATTGCAAAGCTTCAGTAAATCATTTAGCAGCATCAAACAAAGCCAGGCACTAAATCAGAGGAAAAGTTTAGAAAAAGAGATGCAACGGAGAGAAATCACACCAGGATTAACAAAATGTATAACAAAAAGAGCCTGTGCATGGAAAGAATAACTGTTCAAGATCAATTTTTATTTCCTCATTTATACAAGGAATATTTTTTACCTGGCTGATAAAAGCTTTGGATGATGACAAACCAATCCACCTGTGACTTCTGGTACCTCCGTTACCAAGTTAACATTATTTATCTGTGCAAACTACAAGCTGTGAATACACTGCAAAAAACATACAAATAAAAATGTAGTTCCAGTGAAGCCACAAATGAGCAGAACCCAGGACTTCTCCGCATCCATGAGTAGCAGAGCTCCCAGAAAGCAACATGAGACAATCTAAATACTTCAATTTCACCTGGAATTTCTAAACTTTTAACAGAACATAAGCTTTATGATCCACATGAAAAACAACAGAAACAGTCCTCCCTTCTCTACTGAGCCCTTGTTTAATGCATGCTCTTGCTGGGTTGGCTCAATGACAGTAACCTGTGGCATTCAGCTCGTGGAAAACTCTCTGCAGCTTGGTGCCACCTCCTCCTCCTCTTTGTGGTTTCTCTCCACTTTGTCCTTGCCCAGAGATAATAAATATGAAAGCCAATCTCTCAGATAGTACTTCTGTCTGCCACTGACTACTCTAGTGCAGAAAAAATCCTACCGTTAGCTCAAGTAAATATCTTGCCCCTCCATCTGCTGGGCTACTCCTTCTCCTGATTTACCTTTTAAAAGCAAGGCAAAGTCAGAGCTAAGGTCTGTCCTCATGCATGAGTGTAAACTAACTGTGGGACTCAAATGGATCCTCATGAAAGCATCTAAGAGTCAAAAGTTGTCCTTCAGTTTCCAAATAAATATGGGTTTTATTAATATGTAATAAAAATCACATATATGCATTTCATATTTAATAACACCTATAATTTCAAATGACATTAACATAAAAATCTCAGATATGATATATGAACATAAGAATCTTAGATAAAGTGATAACTTTTTTACACAATGCCTCATTTGCACAAAGACTAAACTCACAAAAAGACAACTCTTGTCCTTAAAAGTAATGATGGGTGCTTAACAGTGTTTGTTCATAAGTGCATGACATTTGCCTTCACACTGATTATTATATTCACAGCAGCAATAATGAACATTATCTAAAACAGTTTACTCTATTAACCATGTGGATTGTTTTTCTTTGATGCTGTTGTAGGTATGTCTTGTAAACCTACCTAAATAAAAAGGATTAATGTAGGGGGAGATGTCCTGTTCCCTTCTTTCACATCAAAATAGGAATATAGTTTAAAAAACATTAATTATTAAATGCGTGTCACTACATTAAGATATTTATTGGAATAAATAAGTATTTATAATATTGAGATATATACATTAGAAAAAATTATCACTGAGAGTACGGTTTTCATGCCATAATGTAAGAACATACATCTGCTTAAATCAGCCTTATCCTTAACATTATTTGCGTAAACAATCAGCATCTGAACATTAGTTATAAACAGCTGTTTGTTTTTGCTTTTAATAAATAGGTAACAATCACAATGCTTATAAAACAAGTCACTTCACTCTTCCCGTACATTAACATGACGAGATTAGTTCCTGACACTGGTTAGCAGAAAATGACAAGTCCTCCCAACAGAAAATTGGGCCTTCCAAATATAGGCATGTTCCTTTACAGAAGAAAGTTTAAAGTGCAAATATACTGTGAAAAGGGCCTCTTAAAATGACATAGCAGAGCTCCATGTTTCTCATCTTTTGGTTATCTCACAGGTTGGGAAACTAATCTTCTCGGCGGAGAGTTAGCTGGAGCCGCCAAAAAACTGTTAAATTAGCAACTTCAGGGCAGGGTGCTAAGGAGGCAAATATGATATATATTTAACCTCCATGTGTTGCAAATAAATTTAATTTATGTGGCAAAGAAAAAAGAAAAGGAATGTTAAAATCAATTCCACACCATTGCTAGGAGTTCTTTCACTTCTTGTTTGCTGTCCAGCCACAGCCATGAGCGGGAATTTGATATAATAAAGCATTACTGACAGACATTAAGATAATTTGTGTGCCTGAAGTATTAAAATGTCTGTTTATCACCTATTTAGAGTGACTCAAGTGAATGAAAGTGGTGAGGATGTGGTGCTCAATTATAAAAACGCAATGTATGGAGAGCTTCATCACCCTGGAAGGCATCAGAACAGGAGACGGATGCTGTTGGTCATAAACATAAAAAGTTTCTTAAAACTATGAATGATGATTTTCTAACACAAAAAGGTATGATGGTCTCCATGACTTTACCATTTTGGGAATATTGTGATGGATAAAGATGAATGAGGTCACTGGGCTGGGACCAGTGAACCTGACCTGATGACATTGAGTGGGATGGAAGAGCAGCACACATGATCAGTGTTTCAGAAAGGCTGTTTTCTTCAAGGTATGAAACAGATTAGCAAACTTAATCAAGATGACATATTTAAAAATAAATGAATAAACTGTATTTTTAAAAAGTTTGTTGGATGACAAAAAAATCCAAGACAGAGCGTTAGTCCTCCTGGCAAAATTGAAATTGGTTATTAGATATAGAAAAAGGTGGAAATAGCTTGTTATCAGCATGAAGAGATGATAAGGAAAGCTAAAGCTAAGGAAAAACAATCTATGGCTGGCAAATTTAGCACAATGAAGAACTTTGTTTTATATACAAATGCAATCTACAGCAATCATATGTTGATTTTCAGATGGTGAAACTGTAATTAACAATGCAGAAGAAAGTATGAAATTGTTCAATATATGTTTCTTTGGAAAAAAAAAGGCAAAGAGTTTGACGGAGTATATTCTTTTTCATGGCTCATCAATATCCTCTCGAGGTAAAGATTTCTAAATCAGCACGCTTGCAGAGTTTGTATTCAAGAGTCATAAACTAGTTAACTGGTTACTGATGTTCACTTTAAATAACACTTAAAATAGCAGAGAAGTTACAGAAGATGGGAAAAATCCTAATGCAAAATTTCAGACAAGACTATTTGCACAGTTAGCCTGACATAAATCTCACAAAAAATAATGGAAAAAATTGATATATAGATCCATAAATTACTACACTAGGTGCTGTGGACATGAAGAAGTTCTCTTTTTTTTTTATTGGAACTTTTTACATGTCTGTCTTCCTCTTTTGTTCTTCTTCCCAGGAAATCCACACTTCTTTAGGGAAAACAATCCCAATTAATTCAAATATTCATTGCAAGTCACCTGCTGTAGAATTACAATCATTCTCAGTCCTGCCCAACTGGCTGATGTATTTTTGGGGGTAACCGTTGCTTACTCAGTGGTTCCTGAAGTTGCATGTGCGCACCAAGGAAGATATGCTTAACTAAAATTGGAAGTTTGGAAGAGACTGCTTGGTGAAGATGTGTCAACACAGAAAGGAAAGACCCAATGAGATGAGCAATCATCCCTCAGGAAGGGAGGTAAGAACATTTGTTTTTGCCTTGGGCTGGGGAATGAAGCTGATGCATGCTAAAAATCCCTTTCAGACCTACAGTTTATTAATGAAGGTAGAAAAAAGTAATTAATTCAAGCCAATGTAACATTGAAAAATAAGTCCTAAACAAATAAACTCAGTTTCACCATTTGATGAATTAGCATGCTTACCGATAAGGATTTATATGCAGATAGAGTACACTCATTTTTTTTGTCAAGCATTTGATTTATTCCTCAAGAATGTTTTGAGCAGCATGACAAATTATGCCGACTTTCCTATGCATTTTTAGAAAGTCCTTTGTCTTCCTTTTCTTTCCAGCAGCTATTTTTTTCTCTTCCTAGGTTTCCCACAAAACTTCTGGAAAAAAGACCCTCTATCCTGTTGTTGCACTGCAGCCACTTACCTACTACATTTGGCTGGCCATGACCACTGCTCTGCTGGTGGTTTCTTTCCAGGCACCATGTCTAACAGATGAGTTACTCCCCATTGTCTTTCACAGGAGACACTAAAAGGTCTTCCTTTTATTAGGAAGATACATTCCTCATTTCTTCTTCTATGCTGTGAATTATTATCACAAAACTTGGCATAACTAAATTACAACTAAAACTTTAAATTAGGCAGAAATTGATTCATGTTTCATAAATTCAGAAAGGGACAAATGGCACAACTCTACAATTCTTGTTTACTTGTGAAAATAGGTTAAAAATCAATATTATTCAATATTTCTAAGAACTTGCAGACTAAGAGATCTGTGAATGTAGTTGTCATGGAGAAACCACTGAATTATGTTACTGATGGAGTGTCCTAAGGCTATTCAACCACACTTGAAGTAAATATAAATTAACTGGTAGTAAAGCTTCTGTAAACATGAAGATGGGCAGAATGGTTATTAACAAGAAGGACGGCAGCCTTCCTTCCTTCCTTCCTGTCTTTCTTTCTTTCTTTCTTTCTTTCTTTCTTTCTTTCTTTCTTTCTTTCTTTTGCCACCTGCAACATTTCATAATACTACTTTAGAACCAAGACGAAGAGCAGCAGTTCTAGAGAGTGTACTGGGAGGTTCTGGACAAATTCCTCCTAAACTCATGGTGATAAAAGGATCAAATGTGACCATTGGCTGATGAAATGGAAGAAAACCAGGTACTGAAGATCTGAAGTCTGTGCATTGCATTAGTGAGATGTACACAGGTCCATTTCAAATAAAAGATGTTGAAAGACTGGAGACACCACAGGAAAATGTATAAAGCCATTTGAAACTTGGAGAAGTTAACTTGCAGTAAGACTTAAAGAACTCAGCCTACTCCGTTTCTCAAAAGAAAATGGAATATTGACTTGATTCCAGTAACTAATTCACATGGAGAAAAGGCAAACGTACTAAATGGCTCTTTAACTTAATACAAAAATGCACAATAAGAACTAATGGCTGGAATCTGAAACCTGACAAAGCCAAAACAGAAATGAGTCACTCCTCTTAATAGTTTGACAAATCACAAAGGGAAGGAAGCAATGGATTGCCCCTCTCTTAAATCCTTCCAGCCAAGGCTCAATGACATTCTGGAAGATGCACTTTAACCAAACGCAAGTTATAGATTTCCGCATAACAGCATCTGGTTGACAGTTAAAGACCTATATATAAAAGTGGAGAATAAGTGATCTAAATGCCTTTCCTGGACTAAGCTACATATATTTCTGAAAAAAAAAAAATCAAAGTTTTCAGCTGGAAGGGAACCTTTTGAAAAGTTCTACCAAATCCAAATTTGGTCCCTAACAGAAAATGCAAGCTGAAATGCAAACGTTTTTTTGAATGTTATGTTAAGGCAAACAGAAACTTTCTCCTATTGAATTTTGGATTGTATCTCTTAGGGAATACCTCCTTACAGGTGCTGAGCTCTAGCAGAAATACAGTTTTTACAATCACATCAATGTACCAGTTCCCATCTCTATAGATGCTATGGCTTCATAGAGCTACTGAGGATGAAACGCAGAAAACACTTTTAAAAATTGCTAACAGTAATGTGGATGCAACTTGGAATACAAAGACTAACATTCAATATTCAACTAAATATTCTGACATGCCCTAGAGGAAAAAGTAAATTTAAGTCCCATCCTCAAAAAATCATAGATTCACAGACTCACAGAATCATTTAGGTTGTTGGAAAAGACCCTTAGGATCATCAAGTCCAACCGTTAACCTAACACCGTCAAGTCCACCTCTAAGCTGTGTCCCTAAGCACCATGCCTACATGTCTTTTAAATACCTGCAGGGATGGTGACTCCACCACCTCCCTGTGCAGCCTGTTCCAGTGCTTGACAAGTGAAGAAATTTCTCCTCATATCCAATCTAAATGTCCCCTGGTGTAACTTGAGGCCATTTCCTCTTGTCCCATCTCTTCTTTCAGGTAGTTGTAAAGCCATAAGGTCTCCCCTCAGCCTCCTTTAATCCAGGCTAAACAAACCTAGTTCCCTCAGCTGCTCCTCACAGGACTTGTGCTCTGGACCCTTCACCAGCCTCATTGCTTTTCTTGCTCAAGTTTTTCCCCTTCAACAGACAAAACTAGTGTAGATTGAACTCATACTAGACTGGCTTTTTAGTAATAGCTTAATTATACTTAACATAGTCTCTATAAAGCGTCAGTTTAAACTGTCACTTGGATATCTGCAGTAAAGTTGCAGCTTCCTATTCAAAACACAAATGTATTCATTATTTCTTGTACTGCCATTGTGCCTGCAAGTGCTGGCAAGGAGATGAGGTATAAGTGTTTTAAAAACACGACCATGCAGAAGACTGGCTAAGCATCACCTGTTCTGGCTTCTTCATGGGCTGAGAAGAAGCACAAGCACTGAATAAATAATATAAATAAATAAATAAATAATAAATAATAAAAAGTTGCTGAACTCAACATTTTGATATCACACATGGGAGTAAAACTTCAGCCAAGAGATATGGATATACATAGAAGTAATAAGGTAGCATTAAGTAGTAATGGAAGCAATGGTCACAGAAGTTTAACCGCTGTCAAACACTTTGTATGAAATATCTGGCTGTAGTAATTTATGTTATTCATTATGACCACGATCAAAGACAGCCCTGGGGACACTGAGACAAGCATACATCACTCTAACATCACTCTAACTAGTTCACTGTACTCTAAAAAAATGCATTGGTAAATAGACATGTTTGAGTACAAGAATAATTTTTGATGAAATAGTTTCTCTGATATCAGTACTGCCTGAAATACACATAACTATTTTGCAGAACAGTACACAAATAAGAGTGTTTTGTCCTAAAAAATAACAGTATGGGTAGTACATCGAAAACCTAGCTGGTCATATAAAAAGTCATAAAAATGCATCATAAAATTGAAATTCTTAGAAAACCAAGTTCTGTCACAGCAACAACATCTCGTAATTCAAGACAACATTTCCAACTTTACACTTTCATATTTACTTTTAAGGCTCTGTCACTCTGGAACAGAATCTGCAACATGTTGCAACAGGTCTTTATAGATTTTGTCCTTTCTGAAGAACTGTAAAGCTCAGCTACTCAAAACACAACATAGGAGCTCACATCCAGCAGGGTATTACACACAAAATGAAAAGCTGCCTGCAACACCTCAGACTGAGCAGGAGACTAAAAGCAGAGCACCTTTGAAGAATCCAGAGTAGGGAGAAAAAGCTATTTACTCCCATGTTAAGCAGACATTAGTTAAAGTGGGTCTTAGTGCAGCTACTCCCAGAGTTGTGGCTAAGACAGGTCTATGCTTCCAAGTTTCTGTAACAATTCCCAGAAATTGAAGTGACCAGCACTTGCAGCTTGTGAAGATGCTTACCATAAGGCTACGAAGCAACTGCCACACTGCAGATTCATGTGTTTTTTCCATTTCTGGTATTAATGTTACAAATACCCTAAATTAACATGCAGCTGAACACAGGAGTGTGCCACCTTCACAAAACACTGCAGCGTTTAATCTCTTCCCTGAAGTGAAAAGCTTTTACTGACAGAACTACATGCACATGAAGACATAAAACACAAAGAGTTTTACAGTAAACACCGATTACTGTAATCTTAATCTCCATGAATGACTAGTGAATGCAGAAATAATATTTTTAGCAAAACGGGTAAATTGCCTAATCTGCCTTATTGTAAAAAGTGCATGATTTTGTACCTATCCTGCTGGAGTTATTGGAGACCTACCCTTCATCACAAAATATTAGTGTCAGAAAACATCCCAGAATGGTCTTCACCAAACTAATTAAAGAGTGAAAAATGAGCAGCATTGGCAAACTGGGCTAAAAGCCACTATGGGAATGAGCCAGGTATTGTCTCAATGCTTAATACAGTTTATGGTTGTTTCTGCCTCGTTTGTGACAAGCAAGATACATAAATGTGTAAGAACATCAGTGCAGCGTGGCATCATTAAAACCGAGGGAAAAAAAGCAATGAGAAACAAGTTGGTCCTTCCTTATGGCTGTCACAAGCCTCCCTGATGCAATTACCTCCATGCACAGACCCTGCGGTGTTGCGCAGCCTGTTTAACCTCACAGGAGATCCTCCCGTTTGAATCCCAGGATCTGCTCAGCATGGGGTGCATCTGCAGCCAGAGGAGGCTTTTCTACCGAAATGCACAACTCAATGCTGAAATCAGCGGGCAGAAGTTACCTGTCAGGAAAAGCCAACAAGAACTACCACCTCCATAATCTAACGGGTAATTTGTGGTTTTCCTGGTACCAGCACAAGCTTTGCAACAAGGGCTTTATCTGATGAGCTGGTGAAAGCCTCTGCGGGGGCCGGCTGCATGCCCGCTTGTCCAGGGAAAGGCTGGCTGTGCAAGTGATGCGCTCTTGCTTTCTTGGATCAGTGCTTTTGAGCAGGTCTAACAGTCCAGAGTAACTTTACTTAAATTTATCGTAGCCCTATGGAAGGGTTATTGATGGTATTCTATTACTTAGCACAAAGCAGCTGTCTTGAGGGGACTGTTTAGTACCACATTCTTGTCTCGATATTAAATCAAGTGATGCCAAGGACTCAAAACCCAGCAGGTAACAAGCTTTTCCCTGTTTTTTCAGTGAGCTCTGCAGAATCTAATCTTTCATTTGTTTTGAACTGCAGGTCTCTTATGTGCATACAGAAAAATCTATATAAAAAAACGAACCCCAAGATTTAAAGTACATGGTGGGTGTTTAACACATGCAGGAATGCTCTGGGCTGTGTTTTACCAGCCCCCACCTTCCCCTCTCCCCTTGGAAAGGATTTGAAAAGGCAAAGCTGTAAAACAACCACTTTCTGAAACTCAGTGCAAGGTGACGGACCTCCTTTTGGCACTGACACGTGCAAAACTGACTGTCTTACCCTAGTTTGGACAACTACCACTATCTCCACTCCATACTCACTCATGTACAGACTTAAACCCTACACAACTGTCCAGGACACCACATGGTTAAGGCATGACTCTGCAGGGTCTTTTGAAATTTAGAGCAAATGTATCGATAAAACCCTCAGAACCTTACGTAAACATTAAGTACCATGACCACTTTTTTTTATTGACATGCAATGGAGCTAATGGAAGGCTGGACATAGTTGTGGGCAACCAGCAAGAAAACAAGTCGTGTGTGGCTTGCCTAAATGAAATAAAATGTTTTATATACCATACAGAGTCAAGTTTGGTGTTTGGTACCAGGAAATACTGTCTGAGGACTCTCTCAGGAAACTGTTCAGGGTTTAAAACTGGTCACCAGCACCACCAGCATGGGTCATTCCTGTCCCCCAAAATTCAGAGTTTGATTTTCTTCCACCACTTAGCTCAATGAATTAATTCTTGCAATTTTTTCCTTGCTACAGAGACATATATTCAAGTCTAGGCTCTTCCGTGAATAGAATTTTTCCTGATTACTGTCAAATGTTTCATTCCATTGTGTCATCATTTTTGTCTTGTTATGTTACAATTTCCTTATCTTACAATGTTTTAACCACACTGGCTGCAACTGTTAAAAGAATAACTAGTGATTTAGGGGGTCAACTAGAAAGGCTTTAAAAGGATCTGACTAGGCAATTCATGTCACTAATGTTACAAGAACTTCTTTTTATTTGATTATGTAAATGAATGTTGGTGTATATCCACTTTGGCAAAATACTGCAAAGTTTAATGTTGTCTCCTAAATAAAAAGCTTTCACTAGTAGAAACACACGAACTAACGAATGTAACTTATCCAAACACTAAGGTGCTCCCCATTAGACACCCCAAAATAGTCATATTTGGGAAAACAAAGGCCTGACAAAATTTAACATAATACCTTTCCTGGGCAGATGTTTTGGACGCTATCCTGAAATTAAAGTAATTTAATTCCTAAAAAGCAAGAGAGATGGGCACACATCCATGGATTTGCTTCGTCTCATCCTCACTTTCAGCTATTCCTACCCAACAGCTGCACCAGTAGGATGACTTCCCAAAGGGCTTGTGAACTCCCTGCTCCAGAATCAGAAGAAATGTTGTAAGGTCTGTTGTAGGGTCCTTTAGAGGACAATCCCTTCGGTGTGATGATAAACTGTCTCAGGAATCACAGAATCATGGAATGGTTTGGGTTGGAAGGGGCCTTAAAGCATCGAGTTCCACTCCCCGGCCATGAGCAGGGACACCTCACACTAGCCCAGGTTGCTCATTCAGCCTGGCCTTCAACACCTCCAGGGATGGGCCATCCAGAGCTTCTCTGGGAAGCCTGTTCCAAGAAGATGTTAAAATGTGACACTAACATGCAACCATATCCTTGAGACACCTTTGCAGTACCTCACCTCTTGCCATAAGGACAGAGAATGAATTTATTATGGCTTGCTGTTCTCACACCCACAACGTTTAATTATTAAAGTGTATTCATTCCTTTTTGTAACTGAGTAAGACATGAATGAATTATGGCAAACATTTTAATTGCTTAATAATGCTCTAACCAAAAGCTTGAACAACTCTATCTGGAAATACAAGTTGTTCTCCAGTTTGATGGCCATTTATTTCTCTCTAGTGATTTTTAAGGGAAATGCAAGCAAGAAAAGTGTGACATAAGCTGAAGTAGGTACTGCCTGCAAACAAACTGGGGTTGTCTGTAAATCCCAGTAGGCTGACTGGCTGAATATCAGACTCTTTTTGGAAAAGATGGCTCTTGAGATGTGTTCGAGAGGCAATTATTCCTGAATTTGCTTCTCAGTGCAAACACAGATAAAAGATTGGGTTCCAAGCAGAAAAGAGAAATTAATCTTCCTTCTGCAAAAGGCTTATTTGAAAAAATCTTCTCACATTGCTTTGATTGCTTTCACTGTTGTTCACTGAAATACCAAGGGCAATGCTGCCAGTATTTGAGTGTGGGCTATTCCAGTACTGCAGTTCTTAGGAACTGAGTGAAATAAAATCTCTCATATGAAATACTAATGCTCCTACATCTAGTAGCATTTCATAAATTTATTACAAATAACTGTAATGCAGGCTTATGCCATTGCTCATATAAACACACTGTAGGAATTATTCTTGTTCCTCTGTCAGTGTCTTACAGTTGTCCGCATAAGACATGAATACAAGAATTGTGAACAAAAACACGATCAAATTGATAATTCAGCAGTAGTCCCACAAAGCTATACTACTTTAAACTGTTCTTATATTACAAACAACCAAGCTGGAAATAGTTAATTTCCATTTAAATCATTGTCCAAAATCTCTGACAAGAACTTTTAAAACATCGGTAATCTCAGTCTAGTGGCATTGTATGTATGCATGAAATACAAATAGCTGACTTTTCACTTTTACAGCTTTTACTGGCTGAAATCCTACTGCATTATAATAAATTCTTCTGCCAAGGACTTCAGTGTAGCTGGAAGTTCATTAAGTGGAGTATAAACATTATGACCACCCTCAACGGAAATGCAAGATTAAGACATCCACACCCCTGTTAAAGCATCAGTCCGTTATCAGCATTTATTTTACAGAATACCTTTTACATTATTCACATAAGATGAATACAAAGAGAAAAAGAGAACCTCAGATGGAGGATTTTCAGTACTGGCAAGTGTACTGTAAATACCGACTGGTTGCTATCCAAGCCCTTATTTACCTGATTGAAATGACCTCTAAAACATGCACTTTTGCACAACAGCAACAAAGACATCAGAGATTGAAAGTTAATCCCGTTTTAAAGAATTTTACTACCGAAAAATATTTTTCTTCAAAACTGCAGTACTCTCCCCTAAAGGAGCAAAAAGTTGGTAAATGAATGTTGAATCTATAAAAATTGCAGTAATATTTCATTTCCCTCAGCACTAAAGACAATGTCAATGCTACTGCACCGCATCTGTACAGAGCTGATGATCTGCATGGTTAGCTCCCAATGCACAGCAGAAATGTGATTACAGGTCTCTGGTTGTTGTGAGCTCTCCCACAAAGTACCATTAAAATTTCCACGCCTTAAAAATACCCTGCAGTAAACCAAATTTCATCTGCAACGTGAGGTTTCACTAACAACCTCTCAAACCCAGACAGATATGAATCTCTAACTTGTCAAACGAACAACTGTGTCTAATAGACCAAGGTCAAACACTGTTCCAGCTTTTAAATTAATATTGTATAGGCTGTGTCTTCCTTTGAACCTGAGTTTATATTATACAGAAATACACTACCTTTAGCTTTTAGGAAACCTGATAATCAAATGTGAAAGTTCAGTAACAGCTTTATGTATTTTAGATTAATTTCCTACAGAGATTTGAGATTTTCCCATTACGTTGACAACTATGTCTACCTTCTGGAATTATTACACATTAACAAAAGTCTCTGTGTATTATTTCATGTGCTCTTTATGATTTATGATTCATGATGCATTAATGAAAGAGTGTAGTGGAATATTTCCAAAACAACAGAAATCTCACATGAAGATTCTTGGACACTGTAAACAACTTGCTAAGTCAACTAGACTTTTTGTTGACTGCAATTCAGGAAAGTGTCTTATTTCACTGTACCTTTAACCAATGTACTTCTTTAAAACTGTCTTGCCCACACAAAGTTAGATATTTATTCAAGGATCTATGATAAATTGCCCAGCTTTCATTGTCGCTATTATTTCTCTTAAGCTTCTGCCTATAATGTCACCATTTACTTCAAGTCAAAGAGAAAAAGATAAGAAAATATAGAAAAATATAAGCTACAAGTAGACAAGAGAACTTAAATCCCACATAAAGCAAGAAAAAAATTTAAAAAATTAACAACAGCCTGCATAAAACAGCACCAGCCACAAGCTTTCAACCATATTTTGAAGCAGAAGGGTTAAAATGCATTCAGAACCAAATGCATTTTTAAATAACCAAGCTGCTCCTGGGCACAAACACGTATAACCGGCTTGCTGCAAACAAACTAACGTACCTGCAGAGACGCGGGGGCAGTCGGGCAGCATGGACTCGACCGAACTGTCCAGGGGTTCGGAGCTGGACACCCAGTTGCAGCAGTTCTGTAAAGAACAGGCAGGTAATTTTGGGGTAAGCCAGAAACTCAGAGGAAAAATAAATACAGACTTTGTTAAGTAAGGACAATGATCACATCAAAATACTCAAAATAATTTACACAGCAGTCCCAACAAGGATTGAAAGGTAAACCACACTAGATTATCCACAGTAACTGTCAACAAAATATCATATTTTAATTCCAAGTAAGTAAAAAGAGTAAGACCATAATTCAGGAAATTTGTAATGTGCTTAAATAGCACGTCTTTATGTGCTTCTTTGAGCACCAGTGGGCTAAACTGCTTGGACCAACCAGTGCCTGAATTACCTGCTCCACATTTTAAGCTTTTCCTTTCTATAGTCATTAAATAGCTGTTGATACAAACATTGAGCCTGCTTGCTTGCCATTATTTAAGAAATCACAATTTTTGAGGGTGTTTTGATGGAGTACACTGTGGAAAGAATGGTTGCGGTTGTGGAATCAAAAACCAACATACTATAACTGAATGAAAGCCATCAAGATAGCAGACTAATATTTGAATAATTGGAAATACAGCTGCTATGAATTGGGCGTGAACATTTAAAAATGCAAATACTAGTCTTTGGGGTATTATGTTCAGGAAGCATTTACATTTACCTTTCATCCTTGAACCTCTGGGTAGGATGAATTTACCATGAATTTTTAAAATGTTTTGCTCCAAAATCTATTCAGAGAAGCCTGTGAATTAAAGTATAAACAACATGTTTTTAATAAAATATCCTGAAACTACCCCAAATCTACTGAACTGAAGATTTAATTATAAAGCAACTACACTTTTAACAGGATTGCCAGTTGAACTAGAAGATCTACATGGCTTCCCTCATTACAAATCTGAGTTTTCCCTTTCTGAAAATCTGATTAACTTCATTAAAGGGGAAAAAAAGAGAAAAAAGACAAACCACACAACTTTCTGGAAAGACCCAATGAATTTTCAGACAGATTTCTAAAAAATCACCCCATCAATCACTATTGTAAAAATGGAACGATGGCTATTCTGGTAAACAGGCATGTATTGTGTATTTGTAGATGCTTGCTGCCCTAGTTGTGCACCATGGAGTCTGTCCTCACTGTGGAAAGATCCTTGACTGGTAGATCAAGTGTCTTATTGTATTTCCTTAATTCATTCTGTCTGGAAGAAGATGTCAGCTGTGTTGCAGTGAGGAGAGAATTTCAAAGGCTTCAGTCCCCACCAATAAAGGGCGAGGAATGGCTTTTGAATAGATTTGTCAAGGCAACCCTACTGTTCTGGGACCAGGGAGAGCAGGAACAACATAAAGGAAGGGTTGCTGTATGAGATTAGAAAGTGAAGTTCACAAAGCATGGCAGATTTTTGTAAGAAACAGTAGATCAATGAAACTATTGAACTAAATGAAAAAAAAAAAAAAAAACAAACACACTACCCAGTAATGTAATTTTTTGTAGTAAAAAATGGTTAAAATGGAAATATTTCACAAAGGCTTTAAGGTTTAAAGTAGTAAAGCATTATACATTTTGCAATTTGCATGTATAATTTTAATTAACAGCTGAATGTGAAATTGCAAATATAAAATGGTAGAAATTATAAAAGAAGTAGAATTTTTCTGAAGTATTACATTCATTTGAAATAAGTAAAATTAATATTAACTACTGATAGAACACCACATCAGAGAGCTGGAGATAATACAGAAGATTAGCACACAATTAACCAGCTTTTATATACAATGTGACACTTGCCTGTAAGAAATAAGTATTCTCGAAAGCAGTGTCAAGATATGTAAATGGATGATTTGTTTTATCATTCATCACAGCTCCTAATAAATTCAAAAATCATGACTTCTATAGGTACTAAAAATAGGCCACCAATGATACAGGAGAGATAGCTCCAATAAAGAATTACTTTTTTAACAATCCATTCTTTCAATGACAGCAATTAGCCCTACAGACAGGCAGCGATTAGGAGTATATTTTAATTATTATTCATTTTACCAGTAGCCTTAAACCTGATTAAAGTAAGAGATATCCAGGTGATATGCTAGTCTTAATACCACTCAGCCACACTTCACATATGTAAAATTCTTCTTTCTTATAGGAGATTTTCAATGCTAATGTAAGTTATGACACTCCATCCACTTTTTAGGCCATTAATCATTTAACTTATTCTTTAAGATCTACTTTCTGCAAATGAAATTAAAGGTAATGCACTTGTCTTATTCAGACTAAATGCTAAAAGAAAAATGGAGTTGTCAGATTCAAATTACAGGATTTAAAATTTCAGTTTTACTACATAACATATATTTTAAGGTTTTGATTTCCCATAAAGAAAATGGGGATTTTTTTGACAGAGCCTGTAGGGGTTACCATTCTTTATATTTTTAACATTTAAGTCAGAGCTGTCAGGCTGCATCCCAGGTGATTCTCTATTACCATCAGTCATGGCCTATAAAACTGTAAGGTTAAGTCAGGAATAGGCAGCCTACACAGAAAGTTTCACTAAATCCACGGAAAAAAGCCAAATCTAACAAAAAGTTCAGGATGCAACTCGTTTAAATGTCACATGCACCTATTGCTTTAGCGTTCTGCAACAGAACGTAGAAAACATGGAGATGAGCCTGATCTGGCGAGGAAAGGACTCATAAAGGGAAGTCTGGTTGGTCTCACTTTACAAAATATGATTTGAAAAATCTCAGCAACTCCATACTTAAGTATTAAAAGAACAACGAATGCATGGCACCATCCTTCACCCAAGGGTGGAATCTGGTGATGCTGGTCATGAACCTCCACCAGATCAACTTGGACCAATGAGCCACTGGTAGCTGTGGAGCAGCAAACATTCTGACTTTTCATCAGAAAACTCCAGAGCCCTTCAGAAGTAATTACAGCTCATAAAACTGCTCAGAGAAAGGATTTTTTGGCCAGTTGTACAAATGATGAAACTGAGTCATGATGAACTTCAAGGGGCTTTTCCACCATCGCCAGATCATGCCAGGAGCGCTGGGTGTGCCCAGGACTTTGCTCCAGATATCCGGCAGCACATGGGCTACCTTGCGGTATCTGTAGTCAGTATTGCTGTGCAGTGGGAAGAAACACCGGAATCGATTCTTATTATTTTGGCTGCTATCTTTGAAGTTCAGAAATGGCTTTAATCTTGGTTATTTTAGGGGCTGGTATGGGCACACAATTTCCATGCTCCTGTAATGTGCTGTCTTTTCATACCATAAAGAAATGGAAGAGGTCAGCAGACAAAAGACATGTTTATAGAGCCATATACAGACAGACATATATAACCCGATTCTCAAAAAAAACCCCAGCCTCACCTCTCGCATCCACTCTCGAATAGTTTTCCCAACTTCTTGATGCCACACATTGTGAACAGAGTCTGTCAACGCCACAGCAGTTACCTTATTCTTTACTTCTGCCTCTCGTTGAATCATCTGTTAAAAAATATTGGCTTTAAGTTCTTTATCTTTCCATTGAATAGAGTCTGCTTAGTCGCAGATAATGATCTTAAATTAAAAAAAGAAAGAGCAACACAAGTTCAATACCTGACTTCACTTGTTTTAAAGTTTATACAAATCCTAGCAGCTCCAGAAAGACCTAATATTTTTTGATAAAAGAAATAATACTAACTTTTAACTGACTGAACTGTTCAGTCCTATTATTTTCCATGTGGCTTGACAATTCTAGGATTAAAGGTATCATAGTGAAAACATGGAAGATTCCCTGAGGACACCTTTTACAAGCTTCTCCAAGTTCCTATTTCTGTGCTTCAGGGAAGCTGATACCCGCAGTTCACTGTAAGCTACTCATGACTATCATCTACTAATTTTCAGTAGATTGCTGTAGTTTTTCTGATGTACAATCTTCCTTTGACCTGTATGTTTTTTTTTCTTTTTCTATCCAATTTAGCTACCTTGCACTCCCACCATGGTCCCAAAAATCTTTTGTGTTCTCTCTCATATGTATGCTTACCCAGCTAACAGCGGAGCCTCTCAACATTTTTAGGGTATTAAAGAGCCTCTGTTGTTGCAAATGACAGTATGACTAACTAATGTTAGTTCTAAAACCAATTAAATGATTGCTGCAAATAACACGAGTGAACTGACAAAGATGCTGTGGAATTCAACGCTGCTCTGCAAGATAAAAGGGATCAGGAAAGAATAGTTTGATATCAAAGAGAGACAAAAAGGTTTTAATCTCCTGACACGAGTGACCCTAATTTGTAACACCGTATCAAAGAAAGTTTAATGAATTATACTTATAAAACCAGCATTTCTCAACTAGTGTCTTTATCACTGTGTATGCTGCACTAAAGTTAAGGGTTTTTTTCAGATTTTTCCTTTTGCATAAATGGCAACATATACAACATTTCTGAAATCAGGCATTCTTTGTTCGTGCTCTAGCAACCGTAGTGTACCAGCACACAGACTGTACCTCCAAAAACACTGCTCTAAACCAGAATTTTACAATGGGAATGTGAATTATATTTTGCATCAGAAGCTTCAAAACAAACACCTTGATCCAGATTTTTGACACAAAAGTAGCATACTTTTGCAAACTATCTCCCCGTTTCTTCCAAGTATCACACATGTAAATGCTTTTGACCAAACACTCTTACTTCCAATTCTACATAACCACAGTATGATATTCTGCATTATTAAATCTTGCCGTTTTTTGGTTTACATCATGTATAATTTAAACCCAGTGTAATATAATTAATACTCTAAGGGAAAAATATTCACTGCTACTGGCCAGTTGGTGCCAACGCAGATCTCCCTGTTCTAGATAAAATCAGGTGCCCACCTTCCCTAGAACTCTGTCTTTGGTAATGTCAGGACTACATGACCGAGGAATTCAGCTGAGCTTAGGACATCTGGGGCAAGAGCGTAGGAAGAAACTCTTAAGAGTAATCTTTTTTCATGTGAAACCTTTCCACACACACAATTTTTTTCATCATTTACCCTCCCATGGGGCACATTTAATAGCTAGAATTTTTGGAGGATGAGACATAACAGGTACATGTGTGGGGGACAAAATCAGACAAAAGAGCATCTATGAAAGAGGCTGAGCTTCTCTCAGCTGTAACACCATACTGACATTTTCAGCCAAACACTGAGCACTATATTTCACTGAAAATATAAAGATGGCAAAACTCTCTCTGTTATGAAACTGTATGTAAGAATAGTGAACTCTCAGGACAACCTTCACGCCACTGTAGGAACCACTGGTGATTCTGCTAAATTGGGAATGAAACCCCTGAGCTACAGAGGAAGGTGGAGCCTCAAAACAAAGGTTTTATTGATGTCACAATCCCCCTCCTCAAACCTGCATGGACATCTCAAGTACCAATAAATGCTTTGTCTCTCAAAGGGCAGAGTCACTCAGACCTTTGACCAACCTGGTTCAGCAGAACTTGGACTCATTATTATGAATATCTCATCTGCAATATTCTATTCTATTCTATTCTATGCTATTCCATTCCATTCCATTCCATTCCATTCCATTCTATTTTTCCTTTATTATACCAAGTCCCAAATGTGTTTCAGATCTGCCAAAACATCTGAAAATATTGGTTTTTAGACTGCAGCTTTACCATCATCCCCTTTATCAGACAGAGCCATTTGCAAGAGACGGTCATGGAAGAGATGACCCTCTGATTACAGGGGAAAACCAGGCTGCTTTTGGGAGGGCTAGACTTTTGTCTTCCCAGCCATGATGACGATCCAGCTGCTTTACCTTGACATAACATAGCATCACCCTCCTTCTCTAAACAGGACAGCATCTGCAGAAAGACCTTCTGCTGAAGACCTGCAGGTCCTGCTAGGAGTTGTCAAGAGCTTGTGTTACCAGGCTTCTCCTAAACACAATAACACAGGCAGTGTGGTTAGCGGATCACACCCTCTGTTTCACGTACTTTCCATTAGTGGCTCAGAAATCCTACCAGAAAAAAAGTTCTCTGAAAGAGATGGCATCTAAAAACAACATCTGCAAGCCACACGTGCCCAACTTGCACTAAATCTGACATATATTGGATGAATTTTAGAAACACACCATAGGCACTCATATTCTTGCACTAGTGCTGTGCATTCTGGTATTCATTTGGCTGCACCGTCTTGCACAAAATGCTGCAATTTAAACAGGCAAAGGAGCAAAAATGTCATTGTCCTTGAAGTGCACATACCTACCAATTACTCAGAGTTATTACATGCTGGAGGAAGCTTAAAATTGTCACCAGCTTGTTGTGTTCCAGCATGACTTCCTCCATGAAGGGACGGTCTTCAGAAGCACTGCTAATGACTAGCAAGGGAAAAAAAAAAATACACTCTGCTTTGGAAAAGCAGTCTTCTCTCAAGCTATTGTGTTCCAGATTTCCATTTAAAAAACTGGCCACCCAGTTCATCTAAAGAACATCACCTTTTTCTTCAAATCATGAGGAAATACAGCTGTGCAGTTCCCTTCTCCCTTTCTAGGCCCAGCTCAGGTTTGCTATTCTCAGTCTGCCTACATACATGGAAGAATTAGAGGTTTTTTTGACAAGTCAGACACAGTACTGGGGTCAG
Source organism: Syrrhaptes paradoxus (assembly GCA_013400615.1). Taxonomy (NCBI): domain Eukaryota; kingdom Metazoa; phylum Chordata; class Aves; order Pterocliformes; family Pteroclidae; genus Syrrhaptes; species Syrrhaptes paradoxus. The sequence continues at coordinate 48,049 of VZTO01025931.1, forward strand.
GAGAAGGGCTCATGGACGCATCAGCAAAGAGGGATTGAAGGGATTAACTGAGCTTCAGTTACAGATTTCTCTATGTCCAGTCCAGAAGAAATAAGTTTTGGTAGGCATCCACACCCTTATGAGCCAACTTGGGAAAAAAAAAAGACAAAACCAATACATCAAGTGGAGAAAGGATCAAGAAGTCTAATGTGTCCATCTTAAATGACACAGGAATGTCAAGACAGAGCACATCAAACCCAGGGCACTTAGCTTCTACCACAACAGCTCAAGTTCTCTGCTACAACAGGACATTAACTGATAATAATAACCAAGGAGAACAGAACCAGGTGATGCTCAAGCAGCAGATCCTCTTATCAGGGATGACAATTTATCTGGCAACAAGACAGAAGAAGCTTACGGGCTTTTGGCCACAGAAGCTTTAATACTCAATAAATGACTCAGATTCAATAAATTGATAGCTCACAGTCAAAACTTATTTATTTTTTCTAAAAATAGTTCTGAACTCACATGAATTTTAAAAAAATAAGTCAGCAGATTAAAATCGTTACCGTAAAATATATGAACATTCAACAAGTTTAGCACCCCGCTGCCATTCAAATTTGATACAACTTCCTCGGATGGAAAGTGCTCCAGCCTCTGACCATCTCTGTGGCCTCCTCTGGACCTGCTCCAACAGCTCCATGACTGTCTTGTGCTGAGGACCGCAGAGCTGGATGCACCAGAGTGGAGCAGAGGGGAAGAATCCCCTCCCTCGCCCTGCTGCTCACGCTGCTGGTGATGCTGCCCAGGACAGGGTTGGTTTCTGGGTTGCAAGCGCACACAGAATCATAGAATCATAGAATCACAGGATGTCCTGGGTTGAAAAGGATGTTAAAGATCATCTAGTTTCAACCCCCCTCCTGTGGGCAGGGTTGCCAACCACTAGAGCAGGCTGTGCAGGGCCCATCCAGCCTGGCCTTGAATGCCTCCAGGGATGGGGCATCCACAACTTCTCTGGGCAACCTGTTCCACTGTCTCACCACCCTCTGAGTGAAAAATTTCCAACTAATATCTAATGTCTCCACTCAGACATTGAGCTGTTGACCACAGATCTTTGGGTGTGACCATCCAGCCAGTTCCTTATTCGTTTTTCTTCCAATAATTCATATATAGTCAGAAGTAGGAAAACTAGCACTTCTCTGGTAGGTAAACTGGTTCTGATTTATTACTGCATCACTTACTACACCATTCTGCATCTTCTAGACTTTCTCAACCATCTTTTCAATTCAGACATTTCCATTTTGCCTTTGTAGTCACAGTAAAGTTTGTTTTTGTATTTATTATCCACGTATCATCACTACTTCATATTTGATTCCCTTAGAATGCCAAATCACAGACCAGTGTTCACCACAATAAGTTAGAAAGCATTCAGGCATCTTTTCGAAATTCCTCTTGTCCTGGGTTAAGCTGAAACAGAGTTAACTTTCTTCATAATAGCTATCAAGAGGCTGTGTTTTGGATTTGTGCTCAGAAGAAAGCTCACAAAAAGTGATGTTCACGTGGCTGCCAAGATCTTTCAGCTTCTCTGGCTGTCTGCTTCCCTTATCTTCCACCACAATTTCATTTGTGGCACAGTGTTTACGTGGTATGCACTGGGCTTGAATGGACATGTCTATAATAAGCATCTGGCTTGGAGCAATATAATTTTGATGCAAGTCCTCCATTGTCTCCAGTTGCCTCACACTGGTTTCAGTCTCTAAGAGGTTTTGGTGTGTGCAAAATGAATTCCTTGCACAGGAAAGTGAACTGGAAGTCCCTGTCCAAATGTCCTCAATGATTTCCAGAAGTGAAATGAATGGTGTGCGAGAGGGTAATTCTTACTTAACACTTTTGGAAGGACATGCGTATTCTTTCTTAGTAACTTTGCGTGCTCTCCTTGGCGCTTGATACACATCTACAGTCATTCAGGACCCCGTTCAATTCTCTTTTCACTCAATCATCTCATACAAACCAAGTATTTGAGCACTAGCACTTGAACTAATGCCTTTTATCAGTTGATAAAGACTCCTCTTCACCATGAAGCATATAATCTGTTTGTCTATAGTGCAAGCTTGTTGGTCTGGGATTCCCAAGACCTTTCATTGCTTCCTGGATAGAATTCCTGAATTTCTGAAATACTCTCAGTTTTTTGCACATCTTAAAATGGAACTAGATCCTCGTGTCTTTAGGGATCAGAATTACAGAGCAACTACGCTTGCACAGCACAAAGCAAAAATAATAAATAATCCAAAGTCAAACTAGTTCCCATTTTCAATTAGCAACAAGAATAATTTTCACTAAATGAATTCACAGACATGTGATAAAATCCCTGCTTGCAGTAGACAAAGTATCTGATACACATCAGTTTTTAAACAGCAAAAGAAAACATCTGCAGAGATACAATCACAGAATGACCATAGCCAAGTACTTTCCAAAATTGTTTTCAAAGATCTATTGGACGTTACATCTACAATTGCGATAGATTTCTACAGCAATAATTCACAAAGCAACAGTAATAATAATGCGTGAACCTATTAGAACGGATTGCTTTAGAGCATCTGGAGTCCAGGATTTGTCATTGTCCACACACCATTCACCAATTCCTACTGCAGAACTTCTACCGAAAATTTCCACACATACCTTACATTGGGGGTATAAGTTCTTAAAATCAATCATCATTGGAAAAAGATTTAATTCTAAAACAGCTCAAGATCAAAAAAGTGTAGGGGTCATCTCCCTTATGCATAGCTCAATAAATAAACAACAAAAAACTCTACACAAAATTCTGCTAGTAATATTTTGCAAATGGTGCAAACAAAACTCATGGCTCTCTAGTATAGAAGCTTCAGGCTTCTGCTTTATTAAAAACTTTAAACTTAATAAAGCAATTCTCCCGCTTCTGTCGTCTGTCATGTCTTACAACAGAGAATTTACAGAAGAAAAGCCTTTGAGGACCTGTAACAACCTGGAGAACACCAAGTTTCCAAACACAGGTGGTTGTGCTAATAGGACCAACCACAGGTAGGGATGCTGGCTCACCTCGCTTGCAAAAAAAATCTTTGACTTATGTCTCACCCACAACAGCTCAAATGAAATGAAACTGGCGGAAGGGGCATCCTCCACGGTCTAGTGCACTGAATGTTGGCATTCTGCAGATAGTTTCCTTGCAGACCAAAAATGTACATTAGACAAGAGGGCTTGGTCAAGCTCTTCCCATCAAAACTCAGTTAAAGCAAACAAAAGCCAATCCCTTTAAAAATCACAGAATCATGGAATGGAATGGAATGGAATGGAATGGAATGGATCGGGCTGGAAAGGACCTTAAAGACCATCCAGTTCCACCCCCCTGCCATGGGCAGGGACACCTCTCACTAGCCCAGGTTGCTCAAAGCCTCATCCAGCCTGGCCTTGAACACCTCCAGGGATGGAGCATCCACAGCTTCTCTGGGCAACCTGTTCCATGCATCTTGGTATATTTCAGATGTGAAAGCTGCTGGAATATTTGCCTTTGAGCTGCTGGAGAACCACAGTGACAGTCAGAAAAGGAGGTCTGGAGCAGCTAGGACTAGCTGGAGATGGTACTCCCTCCTGACAGCAGGTGTCTGCTGCACCAAAATTGGAGATCTGAGCTATGGAAATCTCTATACATCTCATTGACTTGAAAATAAAAGTTCTGAAGTGTCAACAACTTCCACCTATCTCAACCAGAAACAGAGAGCGAAGCGTTATCTGTTTAAGTTTTAATGTTCCTATGCTGCTGACTGCAGCAGGGATATTTTCGCCTGTCTCTAATATATGAGCTCAAAAACATGGTCTGGCCCTAGGAATGTGGAGCTCCACAAGTGCCAATTCATGCTGCCAGGAAGCAGCCTAAATTAGCATGTGCAGTTATTTGGCACAACTAATGCTGAAGAGCATCTCACACTTGAGCCAGGTTGTTTAAAGGTAGCTCGGGTATGTCCACTGCAGTACATGAGCCCCAGGAAAATCGTATTTGGAAAATCCACATAGCTCACTAAACTGTTATTTCGTTTTGTATTCACAGTTAATTTGGACTTGGGCAGTAGAAGATGTGAGTGCATGATCATGCTTAAACCCCCAGCAAAGCAAAAGATCCTTTGCTGCTCTGACTTTACCATGTGTCTCTGTCAGCAGCATCATCTTAATAGAGATGCAGGAGATTTTCTGGCAGGAGGCTGCATCACCTCTCCAAACTACGTGAGCTCAGCCAGCAAGAGCATTCCTGCCACAATAGCTACTCAAAGCCTTCATAAGAGGTTTTGCTAACAGTTATCTTGGCTGGGGTTGCAGAGGTTTTTTTCAAGCTCTTAGCTGATACATCTTTGCCAGCAAAACCTTATGCTGTAGGTCATAGCTTTGCTTTTTCTTAGTTTACCTGTATTTCTGAAGCATTGGGTAGCTATTTGAGTGCCATGCCTGATTTGAAATTACATAATAAAGTAAATTAAAATAGAATAAAATAAAACAATAAACAAACCAAAACTATTAGTAAACTGCCTTCACCAGAACTAGACTTGTGACAGAAAGTTCAAAGTGCTGTAGCATCAAGAAAGGTCAAGACATCCGTAGACTAGGACGTGGAGTTGTCTCTGCTTGAAACTGGGAGTGTTCTCAGCTTCTTGCCCCAACCTTGCTAGGCTGGGCTCAGTTTTTCACAAAGCCTTTCACAGCCCTAGTCAGCTCTGAGCATGGGCAAATCACAAGCCATTGTTCTGAACATTTTTCCTTCTTGGAATGTATGCTGGGTACCAGACTTTCAGCCTAATCTTGCAGCCTTTAGGGGCATCTTAACATAATTTAAGAGCAGTAGTTGGTGCACGGTTGACCCCTAGCAGCGATGCACGGCTGACCTTTTATCAGAGGCACCTCATTGTACCCGAGCGAGGTTCCGAACACTGCCTGAGATGTATCGGTGTAGTATTTAGCAAGTTTTTCAAACCCCGACAGCTTTCTTGCTTTTGATGGGAGTTGTAGGAAGCTCCAGACTAGGGAGAAGCAAGGTCTTGGGGTGCAGACAGATGATTGAGTTATGATGACTCCTCCAGTTGTCACCTGTCAGACTTGTGGTGGGAGCTTGCAGCTTGTACCAGCTCCATGAAAGGGTGGCAGCAGAAAGAAGCTGGGTTGTTGATGCTGCTACCAACCTCAGCCATCTGGTCTACCCATATGAGGGATGTAACCACTCCAGGGCAGAGACACTCATCTGTCTGTTTTCAGCCCTGGGGGCTTCAAGCCTGGTCAACATCTCTGAGGCTGTGACTTTGGGTCATTTCAAATCAATTCAGAAGTGGAGCTGGACAGTAAGAAACCTTTCTCACAACGAGAGAAGTAGTTGCTTGAGTTGAACATCTTTTAAATTACAGTGGACCAGCTTTGCTGTATCTAAACAACCAGTATGCATATACCATGGATAAATAAAACAAGTAATTTACTCTTCGCTTGCCTTGCTGGGCTCCTCCTTTGCATTGCGTGGGGTGAAATCCTTTAAAAAGCCTTGAACCGGGATATGCAGGTTCTTGGCATTTATTTACTCAGATAAAGTTAAATTAAATACAGTGTTTTTAAATCTGAGGACAAATTAGTTGAAATAAACCACTCCTGAAAATCAGTGTGTAACAAAACCATTAATACACAAGGCTTTAAAACTAAATGATACAAGGGTTTGGAGTTTCGTTTTGATATTTTAACATCACGAAGGTAATGGTTCATATCTAATGAAAAACTTGGCCTGAAGTAAGTTATGGAAGTAATTTTCTCATGTTTAATAAATTGTCTCCTTCTCTGGAGACATTCAAAGCCCGCCTGGATGCGTTCCTGTGTGATCTAATCTAGGTGTTCCTGCTCCGGCAGGGGGATTGGACTTTTTTTAGGTCCCTTCCAATCCCTAACATTCTGTGATTCTGTGTGATTCTGTGTAAAGCCAGAACTCAGCCTACAAGTGAACAATCATATTAGTGAAATGGTTGTGAAACAATGAATGAAATAACTGTTTTCACTTGTTAAGTATCACATAAAACAGGATAAAATTACATTACTTCTTCATTGCTTCTGTCTGAATGGTGCATGGAAAACTTTTATTACAGCTTTATGCAAATCTCACGCTGGTCCATTTTTTCAATGAAGTACTCAGTTTCCTTACATTTCATTTCATACCTAGAGGAACAGAGAGAATTTCACTGGTTTAACATCAAGAAGGGCAAATCCCCACGGATTTCTGGATGTTGGCTTAACAAGGGCCAAGCATTTATTTAAGAAGGCATCCCTATTTTATTGTATGCATACACAAACATGTCACTTATGTATTAATTTTCATTAGAAGGCCAGACTTAAAAATAAAAAAAAAGAAAAGAAAATGAGAAAACCTGGGTGTTAAGCTCAGCACCTCACAGATGGACATGGAGACTGCTGCCCTCGCTATTTAAACACAGACAGCTGGATTTCCACTTCATCCAGAGGATAAGACAACACTCACTCTTCCTGTCCTTTGAAGCCTCAGCTTCTACTCTTGCAACCTCTGAGTAACTTCAGGAAGGGAAAGTTTCTCCACAGGCAAGGTTTCTTTGAGCAAGAGCGTATGTAAACTGAAACTTCTGAGGTCACACAAACTCATGGGGATAACTCTCTTCACGGTTAGGGAATGGCAAATTGTGATTTATTATTGCAGGCAACCAAAAGAGATGAGCAGCAGCTTCCCTCTTCTTTCCCACTAAAATGCTGCTGCCGTACACATGCTCCTTCCCCAAAAAAGTATGTGCATGTCTGGCAGAAAGCCAAATTACACCAAGCAGACCACAATATGACTGATATCTTCAAAGTCTGAAAAAAGAGTAAACAGAAGGGGAAATAATTGATAATGTTGTATCAGGGCTCTTTATCTGACATCAGAAACACCATCAAATATAAAACAAGGTTTTCCATGCAGTCATGAGGTTGGGAAGTAGCACCAAGGCTACAAAGGTTCCATGGAAGAAGAAAACCTCTCATGTACAGAAGGGCTTTGTGAAACACAACTGAAGGATGTACAACCAATCTAATAGGACAAATGATTCAGATAAAGATCTTCCAATTCAGAGTACAGAACAGACTCTCATTAACAGGGTGGTGTACCAATGGAGTGCATCACTTTATAATATTAGAAACACCTACAGTGTTAAAGCACAGCTCAATCTATACGCATGTGCTTATAGCCACATAAAGATCCTTTCAAGATGCACCATTACAGCAGGAAAAATGCCTCACTGAAAGGTTACCTCAGTTTAACTAAATTCCTTTCTAAACTAATGTCTGAACTCACAAAAATATCTGAAGTATAGACAAACCTTACTCTTCTGAGCCCAGCCTGAGTTTGTCCTAAAGCACAGCTTTGGTGCAGGGGACCGGAGCTCACTGCTGGAACAAAACTGCCTTCCCCCATGGAAAGGGAGAGAAGGTTCACGCCAGACTTAAAAGGAAGCTTTCCCCAGCTTAACAACTGCTGTGCTGCCAATGTTTTCAGTTTAAGGCTTTTTTTAAACTATTATTATTATTTTTTTCCCCTGTAACCTTTGTGTGACCTTCTGAAATTAATGGCTTTGGCTTATAAACCTGTGCTTCTGGAACAAACAGCCCTGTAAAGCCAGCAGTCCCTTTCACCCTTGCCTGCTAACAGGGCCAAAGATGCAGCTGCAAGTAAGCTTGAACAAAAAATATCACGAGCAGCCCAGGAAATACCCTGGTTCTAGGACATGGAGGGACATGGCTCCTGCAGGAGCGTTCTGGAGGGACACCACAGCTGGTCTGAATCCCACCGATCTCTGGGACATCTCATCCCAAACCATTATTAGATGCAGAAAGTGTATTTTGGATCATAAATGAATCATTTGGGATTTTTTTCCCTGTGGTTGTTGGAGGAGATCACGTTGCATTGCAAGCCAACCAGCTTGGCCATTGAGGGCAATGAATCCCACCCAAGCCATTCTTGCAGAACGTGGGTGATGAACACATGTTGCGGAACACAGGTTTTATTGGCACGATTTTCCATCTTTGGTTTCAGATCACTCTGAACACTGGGAGCTGGAGAGGAGCTCTCTGGAGAGAGAAGACCTGTGCCAGCCCCATACCAGATGTGCATCCCACTTGCCAGGAATCCACCAAGCTCTGCTCAGCATTATACTTTCCCAGGTTGAGGCAACAGCAGCAAATTTTTAATAAAAGCTTCTGCAAGTAAAGAGGGAGCTGGATGATTGATCCATTTGATCCAATGAGGCTTCATTTTAGGAATGATGAAATACTTAGTTCTGTACAAAAAAATATAATCTGCAATGTATATGCAGCGTGCCTGCTGTCTCAAAAGAAATATGTCTTTTCTTTGGCTAGTTTGGGGGGAAAGTCATGGTTTTATAATGGGAGGTGTCCATCCCTATGGACATAAGCACACCTCTAAAATTGCCAAAGCGATTTCCATAGAAATGCTCCACAGAGCACATTTAGCAGATACAGCCATCGTTTCAGGTTCATATATTAATGAACTAGAAATTACATTCCCTTTATAGCCGGTGTCCTCTAGCATTCCCTTACCTTAAGGAAAACAGCACTTCAAAATGCTGACAAGAGTAAAGTCTATAAACCCATCATTTAAATATCTGACAGTAAGCACCAGTAAGAGACGGCACAAAAAAATGCACACTCGAAAGGTCTCTTTTGCAGGTATCGGGTAATTTGCTCTCTTTTCCCTTGTCTTTGGTATTTCATTTTATAAACTTATTCCAACATTTATCTGAGCGCACTGTCATGGTATAAGTCACCTAAAGCATGGGAGCTTACCGAGGCTGTAGTCTCATAGCTCCCACAGTGTCACTGCAGCACTAAAACCATCAATAAAAATGTTTTCACACTCTGTATGTCAAAATTAATTTTACTAATAAGTATGACATTTCTTCTAAGGAAGAAACTTATTAATTTTCTTTTTTTTTCTCTTTTTTTTTTCAATTATGATTGTACCTCTTCTAGCCTAATATTGAAGTAAACTGGAGCAATACCATGTGTCTTAAATTAAAAGATACCAGTGCAATTCGTAAGTAAGCTGCTAACATTTTTTTTTTTATGAAGCAATGTTAGTGGAAAGTGATGGTAGCAGTGCTGGAGAGCAGGGTCTGCTGTTAGAAGCCCAGAGCAGCTGTGACAGTGCAGATTCAGCTGCACTACTCTGCTAACTTATTAAAAATATTTTCTGGAAAACAAGCTACCAAAACCTTCAATGCATGAGCAGGCCGTCGATTCCTTTTTGAAGGGTTTGAGTCAAGACTCCCAATGCAACGTTGAGGAGTGATTTTCAGTAGGCATTGGGTATAGATTGCTAATGCATCGTACAAAGGCTCCTGAAAAGCCATCAGCTTTTGGTCACTACTAAACAGGGGGCAGATTTGAACCAGTGACCTAGAAGTGAAAGACTTTGTAATCTGATTACCAATCCCCTGAGCCATCCAATCCCTCCCCTTTTCTTTTTTTTACTGATAAGAGAAAAAGTCTTATTACCTAAGCAACTTTTGTAGCCTGTTAGCAATGCAAAAGCTTTCATTTAGTGCTTAAAAAGGAAAGTCTCATGGGCACACTTATTAGCCCATCTCAAGCACAGGCTCTGTATTATTTTTTCCCTATTAATTTAAAAATAAATGTATTGGTATAAAAGTGTAGCACGGTGCTTTTTCTGATAATGATTTATAGTAAAGTTCTTGCTGATTAAAATAGGTGCTGATGAGAGGTTTTTACATAGCTGTGGAGTCAACACATCCCTCACTGGCAAGTGAAGAGACAACACGCTCTTTTTGTCAGCAAATACTCCAAAGAATATAAATGCATTACCGAGGTACAGTGCATATCACAGATGATAAGCATCTAAATCGCTTGTTTTTCATACATAAATCATACTTTTCAACAACCACAAAGACGTGTTTTCTCATTAAGAAGTAGGACGGTTTGGTTAAATGTTATAGTCTCATCAATAAGTTGTTATTTTAATGCACAGACAGGATCTCCCAAGTACACCAAGACCCATTTAAATAGACTTTTAAGAGTTGATGAAACTATTGTTTATCCTTTTCCTTCTCCGCCTTCTTCTCAAGAACCTCAGGAAGAAATCTGGGAGACCTTTTCTGCCAGTTTCCTACCTCTTTTTTTTTGCAGACATTGTGGCCTTGCACATTAATGCCGCTCCCTTTGGCTGGAGGTAATAAATGATTAGCTACAGCATAGCAGTGCAGTGCTTGTGTTATTCTTCACCGTAATATGCTCAGCCAATGTCTCAAAAATTAATGCAAGTGTAACAGGATCTGAAATTAACTTTTTATAGCCGTAAGCAACATCCCGCTAGGAGGGGGAAAATCCTATTATAGCACTTCTGGCATCTCATTGCTTGTAGGCTGTTAGTGTGCACAAAATAAGACTTCGAATTATAAAATGGTGAATGCAAAAAGAGTTGTTCTGTATTGATTAAACATTTCTTTTTCCTTACGAACCAATAAAATGAAGCTAGGAGATGCTCGCTCTGGTTACATGACAGATCTATCACTAGCGATCGTGTAGGAGACCAGACTGTCCAAGGCTACTACGTGATTATACAGAAGTAATTAGAAAACCTACATATTTATAATGAACACGTGATAATATCCTCTGAAGTTGTGTTGCAACTTCCAGGAAGATTTTTCAGAAATTTATATACTCATGCACTGTTTAAAGATACACTGCTAAGAACTAGAATGGCTCAAAATCACGTTGACATTTGCAAGCAATTATGCTGGGCTAAAATAAAACAGTTTTGACTCACTCTGTACAAAATATAATCTATTGTCATACCAGTTTGCCTTTTAATGGCCATGAGTTCTGGCTGGGAGAGCCTTTTAGAAGTTTATTAAAAAATTACTTTTCCTATGCAAGAGCATCATTTCGTCTCAGACAGCTGAAAATTAGAATGTATATGTGGAAAAACCTTTAGTTACATTGAACACCCATCACCTCAACTAACAGATCATTTGCAGGGATCACGCAGACCCTCTGTTAACTACACATATTGATGAGTACTTGGTGCGAGAATATTTACACACAGCAAGAGTTAATCAGAAATAAATATTTTGGCTAAACACTTGAGAAGTAGAACAAAAAAACATACCAGGTTTGATATAGGGCCCCATCCCAAATTGCATCAATGAACAGTGCTTTAGACCACAGGACTTTATCAGTGGAACTTGAGTGCTGGAATTTCATGGCAAAGGAAAACGCCCAACCTGGCCAGCATTCAGCACTTGGTACAGCCCTTTGCTGATGGCAGAAGACACGGTCAAGCTCATAGCAACACTTGGTGTCTTCACATTGAGCGTGGATATTATTATATTGATAAAATGCCTAATAGTGGTGTTAATTTTCTGATGTTTGTGAAATGACGCCTGCTTTTTCTAACCTGATTAACCTGACTGTTCAACCTCTGTTGTACATCCCATCCAAAATAACACCGCTGAAAGAGCCCACCCATGGAAGAAATATCTGAACGTGGAACGGCAATTTGGATTATTTAATTAAGACACATTTTTCCAATGGTAATGTAAACTATATGTGTTTTATACATACTGAAGATGCACTCTTTAAACTTCCTGTCCTTGTCCTCTGCCTATCTTTCGCTTGACCTTTGCTGAAATAAATCACCCTAACTCCTCAGTACTCTCCCCAATGTGTTTCTAATGCTGAGAATCACGCTTGTTGGAAGCACAGCTGGCAAGGGATCCAAACCCCATCAATGGGCAAACTCAGCCTTCTGGCTTTGCCAAGAATGACATTTCAAGGTTTTGAGATTTTTCTTAAAATTGTTACTGTATGGGACGCTCAATTCTGTATTTGTTTGTGAGTCCTGCCAACTCCACCCGTTCTATTAATGCAAGGCAAAAACCAACACAACAATGCATTAGACAACCTAGAATTTCTTAATAAGAATTCAATCACTAATTAAAGTAGAGATTACAGAATTCAGCGGAGTTCTGATGGCTATCCCAGAAGGATGCTGCAACCGAGGACAAGCAGTGCCCTCTAGTGTCACTGGCTGCCAAGCCCCCCCCCCAGCAGCATTGCAAGGGCCGGCGGTGGAGCATCCCCATCCCACAGAGCATCACGCGTGGGACCCACGTACGTGTGCATGGACATGGCCGGGCATTACCACATGCGTGCACACATCGGGATGCAACACGCCAACGCAACGCACGTTGTATGCTTATATATGGTGTGCACGGGTGTAATCATTTATTATTCAATGTACATGCACATGTATGTGTGCACACGCAGAGGCTGACACGGCCAAGATGTCTTTAACATTGGAGGCAGCTCAGGAAAAAAAATAAATCCGTGGCGGAACAGCAGACCATGCGTGAAAGCGGGTGTCAGAAAGCCCGGCAGAATCACTCACTGTGAAGATGTCTTATAGGAACTGCTGAATACACAATACAGGCAGTACCGCTGAATGGCTAAATTGGAGAGGCCAGAACGCAGTCAGAAGGTTTTTGAATCAATCAGAAATTATAATTAAACCTGTAATGAGTGTTTTGACATCCCCCCCCCCCTTTTTTTTTGTTAATTGGAGTTTAACACTATTTAGACTTTATTACGGTCCAATATCAACGATTTTGTAATATAACTTCTATGCCTTTTAGCAAATTACCTCAAACTTTACTCTTTGGGTGTAAAAAATAGTCCCTTAGCACTCTCAAAAATTTCTCTCTCTGATGGGAAAAATTCTACCAAACTTCAGGAAGTGTTTTATTTAAGCTGAAATTACAACAGAGTCATGCTAGGTTTGTTTAATTTTTCGTTTTACTGCACAAACATTTGACAAAGAGAGAAAGCTATCTGTTCATCTAGTGAATGATGGTATATGTCATATGTTCATTAGCATTCACATCTTCCGTGAAGTACAGGCAATAAAATAAGGAAACAAGGACAAAAGGTATAAAAGAACGATACAAGATGGCACCAGTTACAGGTGCACAGAAAAAGCCTTGAACATTACAAAAAAATATATATGCGATGTCAAATAAGCCATTCTTAAAATAGTATGAAAAAAATAATTAAAAAAATTGAAGCCTGATAGTGCTGCCCAACTTCATTAGCATAAAATGTGCAACTATTTATAAATATATTTAGATCACAAGATGTTTGTATTCTGTTTTTTCCATGTAAAGCATTAATAAGACATTTATTCCCACCCTTGCATTTGAAAAAAAAAAAAGCAATGTACATAACTGGGCTTTTACAGAAAGATTACAATGTGCATTATAAATTGATTCCTGCTTAAAGTGAAAGCAGCAAATACGCACTAGTTTTAAGAGACAAATGGCTGGAAAAATCAGTGTTCAGAATGACAGCAGATACGTATTTAGACACCTTACAGTAACTATTAGGGTACAATCGCTGATGAAACTTCAATTGCATAAGATTCATTAAAATCTCTAAATGGCATGTACACATTTAGGCTTAACTTGAGAATGTAGCCATAAAAAATTGATTTGCAAGTTTTTTGTCGTCAGATTTTAGCAGTAATTTAGCATGCTGAAAAGGTTAGCAGCAGCAATTGAAATAATTCAACTGTATTTTACAGCAGATGCTGCGTCTATGGCTGTTATCGATAAATATTTTTTTTTCAGGAGACTTATGATGCTGCCCAGGGAACCCATCCCAAAACCCCGGCATGGTTCAGCTCAGCACAAAGTGGCATGAGAGGTGGGAGCTGAAAGCGCAATTACATATTACAGACGTTAAGATTAAGTTTTTTTATTATTTCCCCCTTCCATTCACGAGGATGCTAACGGCTATTTTAAGGAAGAAAAGACAAAGTCTCTTTGCCGTAGCACCGCTTGATCCCTCATGCTTGAGATGTCAACCTACTGCGGAAAAATGTGACACGGGGTTACACTTCAAGCTTGGCCAATAGAAGTTAATTTTTTGCAGAGGACGGTGGTCGTTATTTACCCCGCACTGTCCATTTGAGGATGGGGAGTGGGTGCAGAAGGAGCAGCCCCATGCGGGCATGTGCACAGCATGAATGACACCAGCTGAAGAAAAGAGGAACCCGAAGAATGACATCCCCTCGGCGTTATTCATTATCTCTGCATTGCAAGGAGGGTCAAAATAAAAATGGGGTTTCTTTTTGGGATACAGGGACTTTGGCTGTTTCAGGCATGTGACTGAAAAGAGAGGAAGGGGATGTGTGCTGCTGGGCAAGGCTACAGTTTGCTGCTGAATGGGTGGAAAGTTTCACTTGGGATACAGCTGGGTGGGAGAGGAACGATTGAAAGGGAGGGTGTCGATATGCAAGAGGTCAGGGGGAAACAGGGAAGGGCTGAAACACACCTCCTGTGTTACTGCCATCAATCAGCCTTTGATGATGCAGAAATTACTCTGATAAAACTTATGAGCAAATTTATATCAATAACGCATACTGTGTGTAATCGCTGTATATGGGATGTATACGGGCAGGGAGACGCACAGAACAGCACACTGTGGCATATGTCTGTGTGCATTTGGTTTACTGAATGCAGGTGGATTCTTTTTCCTATGAGATGCGTCTCCTGAGCTACCTGATTTAGAAATATTTGTTTAAAGTGTGAAAAATTACTTTAGTATGTATGAAGGAGAAGCAGAAGGCAGAAAGATTTTTTTTTTTTACTTTCAAAATAAAGTATCTTGAGGAATGTGTGTTATATAACTAATTTTAATTTTGAGCTGTTACACGCTATAGACTTGCTATCCCCTTCCACAGATTCATGTGAATCTACCAAATATAGTGACACTGAAATTTCAATTTTTTTTTTCTATGGCACTTGCTTCACAATTAGAGTAAAAAAACTTCACTTAGATTGTACTTAGCAGAATGCTCCAAAAAATACAAAAAAGTATCGAGTACATACAAAAGAAGCGCAATCCAACGTGATGCAAATAATAACTTACATCATTATTTTCTATGCCATGCAATAAAAATCAGTTTTGTCCTGCCAAATAAGAATGTAGAATTTAGCCTGTACTTGATTAGGACAATTGCCTTTTTTTTTTTTTTTTTTTTTGTTTAGTNTTTTTTCTAGAGAGAGAAAGGCAGTGAGATTCTGCAGGGCAGGATGATTCCAATTGCTTTGTCTTTATTACGCACTATTCTTACAAACACCACTACCCTTTTCGCAATAAAGTAGGGCTGAAATGGCCACCCCACTAAACCTGGTCCTAAGCAATCTGCTGCACCAGATCATGTCAAGGAGTTCTTGATCAAGCCTTTGTCATTTAAACACCCCGTTTTACCTCAAAACTAATTAACATAATAACATAATTAACAAAATTAAACTGTAATCTCAAATTATAGCTCTTTTTTAAAAAATGCCCTACATGTGATGGAAGTTTGCCTGTTAGATCATCAAAGGGTTTTGAGCAAAGGGCAGATACCATGCATGTACGATGCATGGAGAGTAAAAATGTTTAGGTGGGAAGGAAGTTACAGAAAAGTGACAAAAGAGAGAGATGACACTTCAGACATCCTTTGTAATTTTTCCTGTTTCTAAATGCTACAGTCTTACACACTAAAAATAAAAGAAAAACTCCACAGACTTAGGAATTTCATTCTTTACATGCTTATTTGGAAAATATCAGTGTTGCATCTGAAAAATATCACTTTTGCCACGGAAGTTAGACATTTTGCAGGAAAACTTAAAAATATGGGTTTTTACATTGTGCTGCTCTGTTTCACTCAGACCTTATGAGTAAAAGGACTCGTATTCCTGATGCCGAAGATGTACAGCAATCGAGCAATTATTGAAACCGATTCAAAAGACTTATTTCAACACACCCAGAGCATCCCTTGGGGCTGCAAATACCTGCGAAGAAAAATCTGACTATACAACAGCCGTGGAGGGTATCAGAAAGTCTGATACTTTTTTTCCCTGAGAGTATTTCTACAGGTTAGATTTCCTTCCTTAATTTTAATTGCTTATAAACAATCATGTCCCACCCTTTCTTTTTTAAAACTGAAGCTGTTTGCAAAAGATTCCTTTTGCTACCAGTTATTTTTTTGAGCATAGTTCACGCCTATAAGCAAGTCCAGCATTTTCCTTCAACACTGTAACACAGATAATGGGCTGCTAGGAGATACTCTCCTCTTTTATTTCAGAATTAAAAGCAAGTTCCACTCCCCACTTCAGAGATTAGCTCGTATTTAGTCTGTGCCCATCTTCTCTGTTCATTGACTCAAGTATCAGTGAAAGACAGCTTAGAGCAAGTGAAAAGTGTTGCAGATGCACAATTTGTGCACAATGCAGGCACACAATATATATATAACACTTGCATATATTGCTACATATAACAAAATAGTTATTGGCATAAATATGCATCAATTTTATTTCTATACTGAAACAAAACAACAGATTTCCAGTTACTATCCAATTTTTTTTCCCCTGCACATTTTTTAAATCTGCATTTGCATGTTCATCCTCTATGCTATGGAAAGCTCAGAATTCATCATCAATGCAAAAAATCAGAAAAGATCTTCTGTACCAATAGGTCAACACATTCTTTTGCGATTTTAATAATGGCCTGTCCTATTACATTTGTTATTCATCTAGAATAAGGACAGACAATTTTTAGGTATTATATAGCTTTCTTCTGGAATATTAGCTTTGTGGCTTTGAGAGGCCATTTTCTAAAGATCCTAATAGTCAAATGACATCTTGGGAAATGTTACATTCTCACTGCATTTGCATGATAATGAAGACAAAATTTCATATACGCTACCCGAATTATACTTATCTAAGTTTTGTTTTACCGAATGACCAAAGGAATATGTTCCCTAAGCCAAAATATTGCAATACAATGCAATACATTGTTGCTTCTGTGAAAGACATGGAACTATAATCCAAGCTTTATTAAAATAAAATCAACCCTGTGTACTTTGTGTAAGAGCATTAATATGATCTCAGCTGTGTATCTCTGAATATTTATTTCCTTTGAAGAAAATTCTACAACATCCATAAAAATATCCACAGCATCCACAAAAAAGATAAGAGCTACCCTTTGGGTATAACTGCATTTCACCTGCACCTATAGGAATGTCCATGTCTGAAATAATTTCCTGACCGCAGAAATATGTTTGGTGGACGATAATGATGGGCATATTTCCCATCATCAGGCGTGTAGGCAAATATGTGGCTCTCACAAATTGCAGCAGCGGATTTCGTCATTCCTGGATATGGCTTGTTATTGCAGTAGACACTGAACAGCCCCACCCCTAACGAGGGTGAGCCAAGAACCCAGGTTTGGAAAGCCAGCCCCCAACACACCATGTTGGTAATAACAAGGATGTTGTAAGGATATATTTGTCCTTTCTGTCCAACAGTTGTCCATCAGTTGGCTCAGCTATTTACATACGTGATTAATTTTGAAGTACAACTCCAGAAAGCCACAGCACATCGGCAGTTTTATCCTGAAGATGCCATTTTTTAATATTTTTATAAGACTGGAGAAAATTTAGTACAAATTGCACAAATTACGAACTGACAATATTAATCTAAGCAAAGGCACCAGAACGCACCGCCTTAGATTACGTCTCCACTTACAATGGCAAACTCTTCGAAGAGAGAGTAGTTTTGATTTTTGCTGGGAGCTATAGGCATTTAAAAAAAAAAAAGGCCAGAACCCATAGCATGGAATAAATAGTGTACATAACAGCAATTTTATTTAACATAGCTTCTCAGAATGCTCTGGTCTATGGTGCACTATAACTGCAGAAACACATCCAAATTTAAAAAAAAAAAAAAAA